>JARYGA010021192.1:0-30760 GCA_030545235.1 Helianthus tuberosus
ATTACTTGATAAACTTCACCATTGGACAACGGGGTAGCCAAGGGGTGATATGACCATAGTCACAGACACCATTGGACTCAGAGGTTACCGATGGATGTTCGAGTGACAAATACTGTGGGTAGTTGGTTGATATATGGAAACATTGTAATCGCTCTTAATACTGTAAATTATAACAAACGAGTCATTTTAGTAAAAATAATGATTCACTCTGTATTTCCCGCTGACAAAACCTTTTTCAAACATGTTTCAGGTGATCTGTTGTGATCCAGGAAAAGTGCCGTGAAGCACTACAAGCTTAAGGAAGTGGCTCAGTATAAAATAAAGAAACATGTTTTGTAAAATAAAGATTTCTCAGTGAAATCATGTGATTGTAAATTACCGGGGTTTTATCCCGAGTCGTGAAATAAAATAATCGGGAAAATTGCAGTTTTAAAAAGATCCTGAAGAAAACTTCCGCTGTCAACTAAATTAAATAAATACCACGGGATTTCTGTCTCGCGGCTCCTGAAATGGGTCAAACCGGGTCGGGGGCCGTGACATAGGGATTATGTACGAGCTTATCACTCGCTATTCTCGCTTATACTACACTATCACTGCACTCGAATTTTCAAATATGAGTAAGCGATTAAGTCGAGATTATGTATGAAAGGCGCAAACTCTTGACCGAAATTGTTTTTACTTACAAAAAAGGAGAATTATACCAAATCAGGAGTGAAATCCATATTGTGATGAATAATCTCCTCTATTTTTATCAAAAACAGGAACGAAGTTGTTAAGCTAGGGGTGAAACCCTAACCTCGACGACTTGTTCCGCCCATTTTACGAAACTCTCACCAAAGTCTCGACAGAACTCCAACGACCTGAAGTCACGATATGACTAACGGGATGCGTGCCAAATGCCCAAGAATCGAGGCAAAGGCACCGCCCTGAAGGTTAAATGTGCACACAAGTCTTGTGATTAGTCGAACCACTTTGGGTAGTCGAAGTCTACTAGCCGCAGACAATCTATCTCTCGATTTTTATGTGTTTCGATTCGGAGCCCGCAACTGCCAACTATGATGATTCGTCGATTTTATGTGTTTATATGTGCATTTACCTGTTTATGTGCTTAATTCTGGAAGATTTATTCGATTCTTGCTTTCACTTCGATCGACACACACGACTCGCACTGCATTTCTATCTCAAATCGCTAACAAATCGCTAAAATTGGGGACGACCTTATGCTATGATATATGATTATACTACGCTACTCGATATGCTAAACGCGATCGCTATGTTCGAACAATGACAGACTTTGAATGATAGGTTTCTGTATTCTGATTACCTCTGTGATTACGTGCCTATGTGCTTCTGTGTTTCTGTGCTCTACGTGTTTATGTGTCTCTGTGCTCTACGTGCTTATGCGTTATGTGCTCTGTGATTGTATGAACTGTGTTCCTGAGCTTTAGTGAGTAGTAGACGTGTGAGGTGAGATTCGAATACGTTGTGATGAGTCCTGTGACGATGTCTGTTGCAGACAATGTCATCTGGATCCCGTCACCCACCACTTTCTCGGCAAGAAAAGAGAGACAAACGCCTTGCTGCTATCATTGCTAAACAAGTAGCAAAGACCGTGAGTGATGTTTACGAGAATGTCAGCAAATCGTCTGAGGAGTCGAGAACCGACGCTCCTAAAGCTACCGCCAAAGCTCCCTTCAATTTCAAGCAATTCAAGTCTTGTGGGCCAAAGGAATTCACAGGCGAGGAAGGTCCTACTGCATTATTCCAATGGTTTGATTCCATTGAGGTCACTCTACGACAGAGCGGCTGCCCTGATGACCTCCGTACTCTGAATTCTACCGGCGTCTTCCAGTCCCGTGCACTAGACTGGTGGACGACCGAGAGGAACAAGCGTGGGAACGATGCAGCCTACGGTCTGTCGTGGGATGAACTCAAAGAAGTCATGCTGGAAGAATTCTGCCCTCCTCACGAGCGCCAAAAGTTAGAAGATGAATTATGGCACATAAAGCAGAAGGAAGGTGAAAATGCTGCTCTCACTGCTCGTTTCAAACAGCTCAGCATCATTTGTCCCGATCAGGTAAAGACTCCAGACATGGCGATCAAGAAGTACATCCGAGCCCTGCCTGACTGTGTTGCCGATTTCATGCAAGCGGCTAAAACTAAGACGATCGAAGAGACTTATCTACTGGCCGTTGAAATCAACGACAAGCGGGTCAAGGCTGGTGACTGGGATAAGACTTCAAAGCATCTGCATCAAGCTACTACTACCGCACCAATTGTTGAACCTACCGCATCAAGCAACAAGAGGAAGAACAAGAAAAAGAACAGCTCCAGCAACAAGAACTGTGCGATCACTGCTGCACCGATTCAAGTTGTACCAGCCCAACAGCGTCAAGTGATGGAGAGTGTGAAACACGGGTGCTAAAGTGCTTATCTTACGTGATTTAATCCGTTTTAGGTGATTATATGTTTGGAATGTGTTTATTGCGAGTGTTTGTGTGCTTTGCAGGTAAGACGTGTAATATGGTGAAGTTAGGATGTTTAAAGATGGAGCGGAAGGCACTTGCGGCTTACGGAATTAAAACGTGACTTACGGTTTACTGGTGATGAACATAAAGAAACAACAGGTTTTTTAAATAACACAACTTGGGTGGGTCTCCAATATCGAAGATTAGCAGTTATCAACTATTTTTTAGTGGGCTTCATGGACTCACGACTATTGGCAGCCATCGACTAGAATTGTGGGCTCTAAAATCACCTTGGTATCATCAATTCATCATCATTCAACATCTTGATCCACGATAACTTTTGGCAGCCACTACCTCAAAGATTGGAGTAAAAAAATAACACTTTTGTGGGCTTCTTCATGGATCACGAATTCTAGGCAGCCACATTATACAACTTTTGGGCTCTGAAATCAAGGCTCAACGTCATCATCATCGACTTTTGTTGTGGGCCTTCATTATCACAAAGGTTAATAGTTGGGCTTGGATCATTCACGGAAGATAATTTTTGGAACACACACATCATCATCGAACATTGGCAGCCGTATACAATACTTTTGGCCCTCGTTTTCAGAACATCATCATCATTATTCCCCCACAATAGACTAATCATCACATCATCATGATCTCAATTCTCTTTCAAGCTATTGAAGATCAACAACCTATGATGAGCGGCTAAATCTCTTGTGACACTTCGGGTGAATGATTCTTGTGAGACACTTTTAATTCTAGTTTCTGTTTTGTATTGAGATTTGGATTTGTAGTCGGGTGACAGCCGACTATTTGCGTGATTATATAATTTGTGTGACAGACAAATCCTGGGTGACAGTCAGGGTTATAATCATGTTTTGAATCCATTTATGCTTTTGTTGATTGAATGATTCCTATGAACGTTTGTTTTAATATTTCTCTGATCAATTAGTATTAAGATTTTGAACTGCATAGTTAATTGGTAGATGTGACAGATTTACTATTCAATCAATAGCATCCAATAAAATCAGAACTAGGTTATTAGTAATTACAGAATCTGAATCCCGGAGTGATCACATTTTCTCATCATTGTTTGTTACAACTCAATCTTTTTCTTAATTGCAACTTGTTTCATGTGTTTTTAAGTCCATATCAGTTTTGTAATCATCAGTTAGTTTAGTAAATTTTACAAACAAAACGTGTAGCACTAACCACATGCTCCTCGTGGATTCGACACCCGACTTACCCTGTCTATAGGTAAAGTTACGTTTTTTTTTTTTTTTTTTTTTTTGAGTGGCCCACGACAGCCTCATCAAAATGGCGCCGTTGCCGGGGAGCTAGTGCGCTTAGTGTTATATCGTTTATTTGATTTTTTTTATTTATTTTTTTCAGTACTACTTTTAGTTTTACTTGTGCAGCAACTATGGAATGGGATTATGATGTTGAACCATGCTCATGTTGCGGGAGTCACAATCACTGGGCTCAAGATTGTCCACGTTCTTACCACCCGGATCATGGCTCCAGAGGATATCAAAATTACAATCAATCCGATAAAGGCGGTAACGAGCAGAGTCGAAACGCAATTGAGGAAGATAAGATTTTAGAGTTATTCAAAACCCTCCTCAAGCATGTAGAGGAACTCACCCAGTCTCTCAAGGAACAACAAAATATTAATGAATCACTTAACCAGCGAATTGAACAACTAACTAATCAGTTTGACAATTTTGCAGAAAGAAAAGCTACAGTTAGCCTGGTTGAGGATGCTGGATCAGAGACAGATAGAGATCCAGGGGAACCGCTCATCCCAATTCAACTTGGGGATCTCAAGACAGATAACGCTTCATTGAATTTTGGAGTTAGTATGAGTGTTCTTCCCGGGTATATTTATGATAGGTATGATTTGGGCCCATTGCAACAGGTTAATGATCCTATGGTTTTAGCTGAATACTCACGAGGAAGGCCCCGAGGGATTTTGAAGGGATTGACTGTAAAGGTAGGCGACTTTTATTATCCTGAAGATTTTGTTGTCTTAGATCCATATACAGAGAAGGAACAACTGAGGGTGATACTTGGCAGACCATTCTTGGCCACTGCAGATGCTCAGATCTGTTGCTGGAAAGGTACAGTTGATATGACATACGGGAGCCGTAAGCTTTCTATTGACTTCCTTTCACATTCTTTTGATTATTCATTTATAAATACTTGTTCATGGGATTTTGTTACTAACACGAGTTATTCTCGAGTGTGTGACGATGGCCAGAAAGAGAGTGTTGCTATGATTGACATATCTAAAGATGACAAGATCGTGAAGGATAAAGAGGCCAAGTCACCTTGGTGGCTCAAATTGAGAATTAAAAAGCAATTAGCCAAGCGAAAAAAGAAGCCACCAAAGGAAGCATCCAAATCCAAGAAGAATCCCATAGAGACACGTACGGGCGAGTTATTATATTCTTTCGATGATGCAGATCCAGATAACCCGGATCATTGGGATTCCATAAGAGATGATGGATGGATGTGGGATGATAACCATGTGTTTCATACACAGGGGATATTATATGAACCACCATGAGCTTAACCAGATACGGTCTGGCTGAAGACTATAAACTTAGCGCTCTCGGGAGGCAGCCCGAGGATGTAGAGTAGTGTATTATTTTTTTTTTGTTTTGCGTGATTATTGTTGCAGGTTACCAGGTTATTAATCTTTACGGATGCAATGGTCCAAGTGTGGGGATGTTTGGTGAAGTCCCAATACGTTCTAGTGCAGTGGCGGACGATGCACGGATTAGAGTTCAGTAAAAAATGTCCATACTCAATCTCCATTTGGACGGGGATGATTTGTACACTAATTGTAGAGATTGACCCGAGTACTTGTTGGACACGGCCGCGAATGAAATGCTATACGGTCGTGGTGGAACATGACGCATGAGGATTCTACGCTTTAAACCAGGGGAGTCTGTTCCACTTTTATTATTGCATTTTTATTTTTGTTTTTGGTGGTGTTGAACTATTTATGTTTAGGGAATGTGTTTACGTTATTTGTGTTAGTGATAGCCACTCAGGGGGTTGTTAGTTGGTATTCCCGGGTTTTGTTTTAAAAGCACTATACATTGGGGACAATGTCGCCCAAGTGTGGGGATATGGGAAACCCGGGAAGGGAAAGGTTTGAAAGAGGTTAAAAGTGATTGAGAACGATGAAAAGTGAAAAAAAATTGAAAATTTTGAAAAATTTCATCGCCTTAAATAAGATAAACGGATAAAAAAACCGAACGTTTCAATCACTAATGGGTTCCTTGCCGGTAGTAAACTAACATAGTCCCTTGTCATGGTCGTTCTTTTAAGTTTCATGAGAGTAGGTCCGACAGGTGTTCTTAGGATAAAAGAATTGAAAAGAGATGTCTATTTAGGGGTAACATGCTTTAGATTGCATATGCTACGCGTCGGCAGCCTTTTTACCCTTTTCTTGGTGAGAATTTTGTGCCTGTAGAATGATAGAATAATTCACATTATGAATTCATTTGATGAGAGCAGGCCGCATGGTATTCTGTGTTAGAACTTGTATGATTTGATGCATGCTGAGACTGTGGTTTGATATGTGCACGTAAATGATAAAGGCATTAGGATATACCTTACACCTGTTTATTTGTTTTGTGTTTACCGAACCATCACCCTTAGTAGCCCTGTTGAGCCTATTTACCCTTTCGTTTGTCCACCCAATGTGAAATGTTTGATACCGACCGTGTACGACAAATTATGAATAATTGAAAAAAAAAAGAAAAAAAAGAGAGGAAACAAAGAAAAAAAAAATAGAAAAAGGAAAAAGAACAAAAAGAAAGCTTCGTGAATAATGTTATATTGTTTTGGGTAGAAACCAACCCAAAAGTGTGAGTTGTTATGTGTGTTGCAAATAAAGTTGTCACGGTTTGGTCGATCGTTTGTTCGCCATATGAAAATATAAATATAAGCCAAAAATCTTCCTACCCTTAGCCTAAGCCCAAAACCGAAAGTCCTTTTGATGCGTGCCGTGTTATATACAGTGGAGGTGTGATTGTCATTCAAGCATATGATTACAGAATTTCATGTTTGGTTTTGAGTGTTATGCATACTAGCACATTACACGCTAGTTCATATTTTCAAACCGAGAGGAGAGTTTATTGTGAGGGGCGTGTAGCATGTGTTGTGATCCTAAGCATGTTAGTTCTGAATAAACAAGTCTTAAGTTTTATAAATTGCATCAATTGCTTGTCGGACTGTCAACCTCGATTGTGTCAGTCTATGGGACGGGTATGACTAGGGACTTAAACTGTTGCATAGGTTAAGGGGTTTAGAGGTGTTGTTACTATGGTGAGTAGTTCCATATCGGTTTGCTTGAGGACAATCAAAGATAAGTGTGGGGATGTGATGGAGAGTGTGAAACACGGGTGCTAAAGTGCTTATCTTACGTGATTTAATCCGTTTTAGGTGATTATATGTTTGGAATGTGTTTATTGCGAGTGTTTGTGTGCTTTGCAGGTAAGACGTGTAATATGGTGAAGTTAGGATGTTTAAAGATGGAGCAGAAGGCACTTGCGGCTTACGGAATTAAAACGTGACTTACGGTTTACTGGTGATGAACATAAAGAAACAGCAGGTTTTTTAAATAACACAACTTGGGTGGGTCTCCAATATCGAAGATTAGCAGTTATCAACTATTTTTTAGTGGGCTTCATGGACTCACGACTATTGGCAGCCATCGACTAGAATTGTGGGCTCTAAAATCACCTTGGTATCATCAATTCATCATCATTCAACATCTTGATCCACGATAACTTTTGGCAGCCACTACCTCAAAGATTGGAGTAAAAAAATAACACTTTTGTGGGCTTCTTCATGGATCACGAATTCTAGGCAGCCACATTATACAACTTTTGGGCTCTGAAATCAAGGCTCAACGTCATCATCATCGACTTTTGTTGTGGGCCTTCATTATCACAAAGGTTAATAGTTGGGCTTGGATCATTCACGGAAGATAATTTTTGGAACACACACATCATCATCGAACATTGGCAGCCGTATACAATACTTTTGGCCCTCGTTTTCAGAACATCATCATCATTATTCCCCCACAATAGACTAATCATCACATCATCATGATCTCAGTTCTCTTTCAAGCTATTGAAGATCAACAACCTATGATGAGCGGCTAAATATCTTGTGACACTTCGGGTGAATGATTCTTGTGAGACACTTTTAATTCTAGTTTCTGTTTTGTATTGAGATTTGGATTTGTAGTCGGGTGACAGCCGACTATTTGCGTGATTATATAATTTGTGTGACAGACAAATCCTGGGTGACAGTCAGGGTTATAATCATGTTTTGAATCCATTTATGCTTTTGTTGATTGAATGATTCCTATGAACGTTTGTTTTAATATTTCTCTGATCAATTAGTATTAAGATTTTGAACTGCATAGTTAATTGGTAGATGTGACAGATTTACTATTCAATCAATAGCATCCAATAAAATCAGAACTAGGTTATTAGTAATTACAGAATCTGAATCCCGGAGTGATCACATTTTCTCATCATTGTTTGTTACAACTCAATCTTTTTCTTAATTGCAACTTGTTTCATGTGTTTTTAAGTCCATATCAGTTTTGTAATCATCAGTTAGTTTAGTAAATTTTACAAACAAAACGTGTAGCACTAACCACATGCTCCTCGTGGATTCGACACCCGACTTACCCTGTCTATAGGTAAAGTTACGTTTTTTTTTTTTTTTTTTTTTTGAGTGGCCCACGACAGCCTCATCAAAATGGCGCCGTTGCCGGGGAGCTAGTGCGCTTAGTGTTATATCGTTTATTTGATTTTTTTTATTTATTTTTTTCAGTACTACTTTTAGTTTTACTTGTGCAGCAACTATGGAATGGGATTATGATGTTGAACCATGCTCATGTTGCGGGAGTCACAATCACTGGGCTCAAGATTGTCCACGTTCTTACCACCCGGATCATGGCTCCAGAGGATATCAAAATTACAATCAATCCGATAAAGGCGGTAACGAGCAGAGTCGAAACGCAATTGAGGAAGATAAGATTTTAGAGTTATTCAAAACCCTCCTCAAGCATGTAGAGGAACTCACCCAGTCTCTCAAGGAACAGCAAAATATTAATGAATCACTTAACCAGCGAATTGAACAACTAACTAATCAGTTTGACAATTTTGCAGAAAGAAAAGCTACAGTTAGCCTGGTTGAGGATGCTGGATCAGAGACAGATAGAGATCCAGGGGAACCGCTCATCCCAATTCAACTTGGGGATCTCAAGACAGATAACGCTTCATTGAATTTTGGAGTTAGTATGAGTGTTCTTCCCGGGTATATTTATGATAGGTATGATTTGGGCCCATTGCAACAGGTTAATGATCCTATGGTTTTAGCTGAATACTCACGAGGAAGGCCCCGAGGGATTTTGAAGGGATTGACTGTAAAGGTAGGCGACTTTTATTATCCTGAAGATTTTGTTGTCTTAGATCCATATACAGAGAAGGAACAACTGAGGGTGATACTTGGCAGACCATTCTTGGCCACTGCAGATGCTCAGATCTGTTGCTGGAAAGGTACAGTTGATATGACATACGGGAGCCGTAAGCTTTCTATTGACTTCCTTTCACATTCTTTTGATTATTCATTTATAAATACTTGTTCATGGGATTTTGTTACTAACACGAGTTATTCTCGAGTGTGTGACGATGGCCAGAAAGAGAGTGTTGCTATGATTGACATATCTAAAGATGACAAGATCGTGAAGGATAAAGAGGCCAAGTCACCTTGGTGGCTCAAATTGAGAATTAAAAAGCAATTAGCCAAGCGAAAAAAGAAGCCACCAAAGGAAGCATCCAAATCCAAGAAGAATCCCATAGAGACACGTACGGGCGAGTTATTATATTCTTTCGATGATGCAGATCCAGATAACCCAGATCATTGGGATTCCATAAGAGATGATGGATGGATGTGGGATGATAACCATGTGTTTCATACACAGGGGATATTATATGAACCACCATGAGCTTAACCAGATACGGTCTGGCTGAAGACTATAAACTTAGCGCTCTCGGGAGGCAGCCCGAGGATGTAGAGTAGTGTATTTTTTTTTTTTTTTTTGCGTGATTATTGTTGCAGGTTACCAGGTTATTAATCTTTACGGATGCAATGGTCCAAGTGTGGGGATGTTTGGTGAAGTCCCAATACGTTCTAGTGCAGTGGCGGACGATGCACGGATTAGAGTTCAGTAAAAAATGTCCATACTCAATCTCCATTTGGACGGGGACGATTTGTACACTAATTGTAGAGATTGACCCGAGTACTTGTTGGACACGGCCGCGAATGAAATGCTATACGGTCGTGGTGGAACATGACGCATGAGGATTCTACGCTTTAAACCAGGGGAGTCTGTTCCACTTTTATTATTGCATTTTTATTTTTGTTTTTGGTGGTGTTGAACTATTTATGTTTAGGGAATGTGTTTACGTTATTTGTGTTAGGGATAGCCACTCAGGGGGTTGTTAGTTGGTATTCTCATCATTGTTTGTTACAACTCAATCTTTTTCTTAATTGCAACTTGTTTCATGTGTTTTTAAGTCCATATCAGTTTTGTAATCATCAGTTAGTTTAGTAAATTTTACAAACAAAACGTGTAGCACTAACCACATGCTCCTCGTGGATTCGACACCCGACTTACCCTGTCTATAGGTAAAGTTAGGTTTTTTTTTTTTTTTTTTTTTTTTTTGAGTAGCCCACGACAGCCTCATCATCAAGTAGCGGCGCCTGTGGCAAATGCACCGCTTGCTAAGCGTGCATACACTGGGCCACACCCGCTTTGCCCTACTTGCACCTACCACCACCGACTACCATCGCTTGCCGTTTCTGTGCGCACTGCAATATGTACGGCCATTTTACTACCAACTGCCGTATCTGACAAGCACCTGCTCATCAAGCTCTCCTCACCGCCCCTTAGGGTCAACAAGCTCCTCCGGCACCCGCAGTCAACGCCAGAGCCTGCTTCGCATGTGGCAATCCTAACCATTTCGCCAACGTGTGCCCGAACAGGGTTGTGAAACAAGAGCCACAGCAGCAGCAGCCTCAGCAGTAACAACAGCAGGCAGCACGCGCACGAACTTTCAACATCAACGTGCGCCAAGCCCAAGCCAACAACAACGTGGTCAATGGTACGTTCCTTGTGAATGGTATTTATGCTTCGTGTTTATTTGATACTGGAGCCGATAATTGCTTTGTGTCGTTCGAATTCGAGAAGCTCCTTAGTCATAAACGCTCCCAACTCTCCTCGACGTACGATGTTGAAGTCGCTACTGGAAGAACCGTCGCCGTTAATTCTGTCCTTCGTGATTGTACCCTTGAGCTCAACAATCACATCTTCCCAATCGACCTTATTCCGATGCAACTCGGAAGCTTTGATGTCATAGTAGGTATGGACTTTCTTCGCGAAAACCATGTTGAAGTTGTGTGCTTCAACAAGATGATTCGATTCTCGCTCGCGAATGGTGACTTATTATGTGTTTATGGCGAAACTGCTTCGAAGGGTCTCAAACTCATGTCATGTGTCAAAGCCAGCAAGTATCTCCCCAAGGAGTACATGGCTTTCTTGGCTAACATCGTAGTAGCGGAGAAGGAAAAGAAAGGAAAGACAGAAGTGAAAGACGTTCCTGTGGTTCGTGAATTTCCTAATTTATTCCCTGACGACCTTCCTGGCTTACCACCAAGTCGTGATATCGACTTTCGTATCGACCTCATTCCTGGAGCCAATCCCGTTGCCAAAGCTCCTTACCGACTTGCGCCGTCCGAAATGCACGAACTCTCGAACCAACTCCGGCAATTACTTGAGAAAGGCTTCATTCGCCCGAGCACCTCTCCTTGGGGCACGCCAGTCCTTTTCATCAAAAAGAAGGATGGGTCGTTCAGGATGTGCATCGACTATCGGGAATTGAATAAGTTAACTATCAAGAACCGCTATCCCCTACCTCGAATTGACGATTTGTTTGATCAGCTACAGGGTGCTACGTGCTTCTCGAAGATCGATCTACGCTCAGGCTATCACCAACTACGCATTCAAGAGGAGTATATACCTAAAACCGCTTTTCGCACTCGATATAGCCATTATGAGTTCGTTGTTATGCCTTTTGGTCTAACCAACGCACCCGTGGTTTTCATGGATCTGATGAATCACGTGTGTAAACCATATCTCGACCGTTTCATCATCGTATTCATCGACGATGTCTTGATCTATTCCAAGTCGAAAGCCGAACACGCGCAACATCTACGTTTGGTTCTCGAGCTACTCCAGGGGAATCAACTTTATACCAAGTTCACCAAGTGTGAATTTTGGCTGGAGGAGGTTCAGTTCCTGGGTCACATCGTAAATAGACAGGGTATTCACGTCGATCCTGCGAAGATTGAAGCAGTTAAGAGTTGGATCACGCCTAAGAAGTCCGTTCTTTTCTCGGGCTAGCGGGCTATTATCGACGATTTATCGAAGGATTCTCCAAGATCGCAGTGCCGCTTACCGCTCTCACCCATAAAGACAAGCCTTTTGTTTGGGGAACCCAACAAGATTCTGCTTTTCAAACCCTCAAACATATGCTTTGCAATGCTCCTGTTCTCACACTACCCGACGGAAATGATGATTTCATTGTCTACTGTGACGCTTCCAACCTTGGACTTGGTTGTGTTCTCATGCAACGAGACAAGGTTATAGCTTACGCATCTCGTCAGCTCAAAATCCACGAGAAGAACTACACAACCCATGATCTCGAGCTAGGCGCAGTTGTTTTTGCGTTAAAGATTTGGCGACACTACCTCTATGGTACAAAGTGTACGATCTTCACCGATCATAGGAGCCTACAACACATCTTTGATCAGAAAGAACTTAATATGCGTCAACGCCGATGGGTAGAACTTCTCAACGATTACGACTGTGAGATTCGTTATCACCCAGGCAAAGCAAATGTCGTTGCCGACGCACTCAGCAGACGGAGTTATGTGCTCAGCATTCGCAACGATCAAGCCCAATACGACCTCGAAACCCTCATCCGTGAAGCCCAGCATGCCTGTTTTAATGAACGCACACTGAAGAAGGAACGAATCTATCATGATGGAGCCCAGCTTGTGAGCAAATCAAATGGGATATTCCACTTCCTGGACCGAATTTGGATCCCTAAACGGACTGATTTGTGACAGATTCTGATGGACAAAGCCCACAAATCCCGGTATTCTATGCATCCCGGTGCCGACAAAATGTACCAGGATCTTCGTTACAAGTACTGGTGGCCTGGCATGAAAAGGGATATTGCTCTCTATGTCGGAAAATGCCTGACTTGTGCAAGAGTCAAGGCTGAACATCAACGACCCTCTGGCTTACCCGAACAACCACCTATCCCCATGTGGAAGTAGGAGAGTATAGCTATGGATTTCGTAACAAAGCTTCCGCACACTTCATCAGGTCACGACAGCATTTGGGTTGTTGTTGACCGTTTGACCAAATCAGCCCACCTTTTGCCAACACGGGAAGACTACAAGGTAGAACGATTAGCCCGAATCTACACCGACGAGATCATTTGTAATCATGGGACGCCTCATGATATCATCTCTGACCGTGATGCTCGGTTTACCTCGCAACTGTGGGAAACGTTTCAAAAGGCTCTTGGTACATCGCTAAATCTAAGTACCGCGTTCCACCCTCAAACCGATGGTCAGACTGAAAGAACGATTCGTACTCTTGAAGACATGCTCCGTTCGTGTGTCATAGACTTCAGTGGTAATTGGGACAAATACCTGCCGTTAGTCGAATTCTCGTATAACAACAGTTATCATTCCAGCATTCAAATGGCACCATTCGAGGCTTTATACAGAAGAAAATGTCGATCGCCTATTGTATGGCACGAGATCGGTCATTCGCAATTAACCGGTCTTGAGCAATTACAAGAAACGACAGACAGAATTTTCCAAATTCAAGACAACCTGGTAAAAGCTCGGAATCGACAGAAAAGTTACGCCGATAGACGACGCAAGCCCCTTGAATTCGACGTTGGCGACTACGTACTCCTAAAGGTATCACCTTGGAAGGGTGTGGTCAGATTCGGCAAGAAAGGGAAACTAGCGCCTCGATATGTTGGACCTTGTAAGATTCTGGAAAGGATCGGGAAAGTCGCCTACAGACTCGAACTACCAGAGGAACTTAGTAACGTCCACCCGACTTTCCATGTGTCAAACCTCCGAAAGTGCCTAGCTGAGCATGATTTAATTGTGCCTCTCGATGACCTCCAAGTAAACGAAACACTACACTTCGTGAAGAAGCCTGTCGAAATCATGGATCGCCAATCCAAGCAACTCAGACGCTCGCGCATTCCTATTGTGAAGGTCCGATGGGAATGCAAACGAGGCGCGGAGTTTACTTGTGAACTCGAAAGCGACATGAAGGCGAAGTACCCGCAGTTGTTTAAAGGAGAAAGTCTAGAGAAAGAAAAGTGATTCACGGTGTTGTACGACTTTCAGCCTAATTTCGGGACGAAATTCCCTCAACTAGGGGAGGCTGTAACACCCCGTGTTTTCAAAAGTCAAAGTCAAAGTCAAGGTCGAAGTCAACGACCGATTACACGACGTGACTTGTAGTAGATTTCTTTTATTTGTCTATTTTTGTTGTATTATGTGGAGTAAGTGTCAATGATTACAATAATCGACACGAATTATTCAACTTACGACTGTGAAATATAGGAAGTAACAATGCGATAAAGTTAATTAATCGATAATCAACTATGCTAACCAAATCGACATCGAATCGAATCGAAACCCGAATTACGCAATTGGAATAATGGTTATACGTGTGTGTGTGCCTTATGTGTTACTTGTGCATGTTTATTTATGAATGTTGTGGAAATCAATCGAAACTCGAAACGCAATCGAACTCAATCGAAATCGAACTCGAATCACAATCGAAATGGTATGATAATTAGTGGAGAAGGGATAGTGCTCGATATGAGTAGTTGGGATTAAAAGTAATTTGACTAGGAAACTCTATCGTATCGGACCGATCGCAATCGAAATCGAATCAGCAAAAATCGTCGCGTCAAACACTCGAACCAAGTGCCATCCGGCCGGATAGCCATCCGACCGACCCACACTTTCCTCTTTTGGAATCCTATAAATACCCATGTCACTCTCAAACTTTCTACTTTTGGAAACCTCTGTCCGAACAACACGCTCTCCTTACCTTTTCTTCGATTTCTCTCGATTCCGGTAAGATCTCGTCCTAAATCTTGTACTTTCTTGATCTACACGCACTCCTACACCTTTCTATCTTTTAAATCTTCACTTTTAACCATGAAATCACTAGATTTGAGGTGTTCTAGGATGATGTCATCATGTATTCTTGAAGAACTTCATGTTTTGTCTTCAATCCACCAAGAACAACTTAGATCTTACCGATTTCCATGCAAATAAACAAAGATCTAGCTTAGATCTAAACATAAATATGGTGAAAAAGGATTGAAAGATGGTTTCTAACTTTCTTTCAACTCTTTTACACTCAATGCACTCAAAACCGAGAGAATCGGACCTTGTCCTAAGATCTAGATTCTCCCCACGAGACCACCGATTCTGGGTTAACCAAGAACAACCGCCTCGAACCGGTTAACTGGCCGAACTAGGGTGATTCCTGGACGGTCAGGTCACTTGGGTCATAGTGGGGTTCTGTTGGTTAACACGTTGTCAAAACGTCTCAATAAAACGACAAACAATCAAAACGACCAAGTGTAAGACGAACGGAACAACCGGGACGGAGTGCTATCCGACCGGACTACTGTCCGAACGGATAGGCCACCCGAACGGATTGCCATCCGAACGGATTGCCATCCGAACGGATCACACCTTGGGTCCCACCCTTAAACAACTTTATCTGAAGTTTGAGTATTGAACGAATTGCTATCCGAGCGGATTACCATCCGACCGGATTACTCTTCGGATCATGAGATACTAGGACTTCAAAGACTTAAACAATTTTCAACATGTTCATTAACAGGGTTGCCACCCGGTCGGATGGACATCCGACTGAGTGACACTTCTGATGTGAATTTGTTCTCACTAAGTAACCTCGTCACTAAAGTCGCCGTCCGACCGGACTGCCGTCTGGCCGAATGACCATCCGAACGGATTGTCATCCGCACGACCGACCGCCCGATCGACCGACTTGAAGGGTAGAGATACTTTGATGTTTTCAAAATGCTACATCGAAAACTTCAAAAGTCAAGCCATCATACATACACCCATCATTCACAAAGGAAGAAACAATCCACTCGAATAGTCATCCGACCGGATGACCATCCGAACGGATTGTCATCCACACTAACAAGCCGTCCGATCGGATTACCATCCGACCGAACTGCTATCCGACCCACCTACACTTTACATCGTTTTATGCGTCACTTATCGTTATGCTATCAAACTATTCAGGCTAACCGTACTCGCTAAGCGCTCCCTTCAATCTATCAACCGATGTGAGTATACTCGACCCCTTTTTGCTTTATGCACTTTTGGGTGTTACATACGTTACAACTATTCAAATCACAACAAACACACTACTCAATACTATTTGAACGCTAACCATTAATGCATGTTATACGTGGCTTATGAATGCTTGTTTGTTATGTTTACACATGGAATGCTGTCTACCTGCCTTAGCAACGACAGTACTATAGTTTGGACCCAGCACCCGTTCACCCGGGGGTTGTTAAGGACAATTACTTGCATGGATTACGGTGGTAATCATGTATTGCGAACTGCCTCGGGCACTCAACTCGTAGTCATTGGTATCGATGGATCTATGTCGATAACTAACGTGCCTCATTTCGCTATGTGTACGTGCTGGTAATGCGTAAACGAATTCGAACTCTATATACTATTATCAAACTTGTATGCTCACCTTTACATTATATGTATTGACTTTATTTTAACGTATATGACAGGTGCTTAGGATGCACACTTGCTAGGAAGTCGAGGCTAGAATAAGGCTCTAGAGGCCAACAAATAGTTGTCTGTACTAAATGAATCAAGGGTCTCTAGAAGCAGATAAACAATTGCTCTATTTAAATCTGAGTTGTCGAAATAGAACTATTTGCCTAGATTTTGCCTGTAATAATTTGTTTACCTTTTGAGGCATGGTATGGGACATGTTATTTTAAATTGACTGGTAATGATAATTGTTATGGAAACTTCTGGACAATCTGTTTCGCTCAGTGCCATACCCCGATGTTTCCGCCATCGGTTGGGGTGTGACATTGTGAGCCTTCCGTCTTCTTAGTGTTTGAGCCTTCTTCTTTCATGCCTACATTCTATGAAGCACGGGGACGGCTATGAGCCTTTAGTACCCGTCCTAGGGACGGTTTGGGGAAGGAAACGCCGCGGGGACGGCTGGGGATATTTCCAAAACGTATCCTGAAATCGGGGGATGGCAACCAAATGTTTCGGGGACGTTTCCATTCATTTTTAGTATTTCCAGGAAGAAGAAGATAAAGAGTAGAAGAAGATGAGGAAGATAAGGGCGGCTGTTAGGGTTTCAGAAAGAAAAAGATGAAGACCAGAGAGGAAGATGAGGAAGAGAGTGGGCAGCTGGGTTTTTAGACTTTAGGGTTATGCAACTTTATGTATTTTGACATGTAGCCCCTCCATTTTTTCAATAGTTTCTATTTATTCTATATAACTTTTAAAAATTTACATAAAAGTGTAAAATTAGTTTGTACATTTTAACATTTAACCCCTTTTATTTTCCATGGTTTATATTTGGCCCTTAAGTTTATAAATTATTACATGAAAAGCATAAAACTAACATTATATGTGTTTATATATAAATTATAAATAGATATTTTTTATATTTTTTGTCATACCCATATCTTGGATTTTTGAGTTTTGCCATTCCCCGTATTGTCCCCGTACTCTAGTCCCATACCCGTTCCCGTGCTACATAGCCTACATTAAACGCATTCATTCATTTAGCCCAACACATTCATTCCATTATTTACATAAATTTCTCACTTTCAAGTGACAAACATAATCACAATTTTTCATAATTTCACACATTTAATATCTTAAGCAATTCATCGAACACTTGGTGTGCATAGTATTAATAATGCATAATGTACAAGTATACAAAGCACGATTCAACTAGTTCATCTCACAACTTATCAATAATCAACCAAATTCATAAATTCCTTTACATCTACATCAATTTACCTAGGATTCAAGCATTACAACAAAATCATATTTCAAGATTACACATGATTTACTTATACTTAATCATCCTATTCATAATAAATTCACATCAAGTGAGTTTATACCACAATATTTCAAATGGTCAAAAATCAAACATAATCTTTGTTCTAGAGTGTAATCTTAACTTCAATTTACACAAATTGTTACAAGAACTCATGATTAGGTTAAAACCCACTTCCTATAAATCATCAATTCAAGTAATTCGACTTACCACTTCAATAAACGAGCTTAGATGATCGAACATTAGAGTTCATGCAGTTGATTATCTTCGAAGTTCCTTTTCAATTGACTGAATTTAGCAAACAAGGGTTTCACCCTTGTTTCCTCTGCCCTGTTCGATCCCAGACACACACATACATGTGTGTGTTTTGGGTTTCAGTTGTTTTAATACTCTCATTTTCATCATTGTTCAAGTTTAACCCTCCTAATGTTTGTGTTTGTTTTATTTAGGCACTTTCCATCATTTAACTAGCGTTTTAACATAGTGAAGAGTTCAAATGAGAAGAAATTTTTTGTAAGAATAAAAAGAAGAAATTTCAACCAATAAGAATGCTTCATTTTACTTCATTTAATTTTTGTATTTAATATTAATGTATGGGTATATTGGTAAACTTAGATGGATCATTAATTGGTAGTCTTCCTTTTTAATAGCTAACTACATCAAATTTGTAACTTATTATAAAAAAAATATTTTTCAAAAAAAGAAAAAAATATATAATTTAAAGTGTAGCATAAATTATTAGGTGTGTATGATGAATTACGAGTTGTGTAGGATAAATTTCAATATGTGTAGGATAAATTTCAAAACGTGTAGGATAAATTCTGACGTGTGTAAGCAAAAATATAAGTGTGGAGGATGATAGTGTTTATGACTAATTAATTAATCAAAGATAATAATAAATGAGTTGAGAGAAAAACTATTTAATGTTTTACATTTGTACCCTTTATTCTTTTTCTTCTTAATTTAATTTTCTTCTCAAATGAACCTTCCACTTTTAACATATTCATTAACTAAGTTAAATTTTCTAGTTAATTTAACTTATATGTCTAATAAATATTTTTGGGGTGTTACATAATGCCACACAACCGTCATCGACCACCAACACTGACTCGACCTAGGATCTGCGTGTTGCGACGAACCTGTCAAACATGAAAAAATAGAGGTAAAAACGTTGAACCACACATACACACTGCGCCGTGTTAACTTGCAAAATTTGAAACAAAACATAAAAAAGTTGAACCACAGTCGTACATTGCGTCATATTAACTCGAAAAATTTAGAACTATACGTAAAACGAAAATTTGCGAAAGATGAAAAGTATAAGTGACAAAAGTTGTGAAGTTAAATTGCAAATAATGAAAAGTTTTGGATTAAAGTTAAAAAACAATTTATGCAGGGTTAAAATTGCAAAAGTTAAAAACATTTGGATTAAAAGTAAAAAATCAAGTTTTTTTTTTTTGAAAAAAGTCCCAAAGCACAAGGTACAAGTTGTATTGCATATTTTTTGTTGCTTATTTATAGTAACTAGGAATAACACCCGCGCGCGTTGCGGCGTGGGTACATTGCAAACAGCAAATATATTAGTCTAAATCTTATGTGATGCGTTAACCATATGAGAACGTGCATTTCGACTTATCTGATCGAACTCAATGTAACCTATATAAGCATTGCGATTAGATCAAAACATAAAGTAAATCAAATTTATACCGTACAATCATAACGTATTATATAGGATCTGGCTCATACATAGAAAACGTAACGAGTATAACAGAAAAGCTGACACGTATAATCAAAAGAGATTAATTAGAACTTTTGAAAAAAAGAAACCACAATTTGACTCCACTTGGTTCGAAACAAAATTAATGAAACATTCATAAAATAAGCATGGAAACAGATTATATTTGACCTCACTAATTTCCCAAAAAAGTTTACGTTGAAACATACGGCAACTCGAATTTATATCGAAACGTACATAAAATATGCACATATAAGATGTTTTTTAAACAAAAAGTATTATATTTGATCTGACTCGTTTCCAGAAAAAAGTTTACGTCAAAACGTAGAGCAAATCGAATTCATACCGACACGTACATAAAAATGTGCACGTAAAAATAGTTTTTTTTTAAGTAAAGGAGGTATAGGGGTGAACTCGAAACAAATTATTTTTAGTAAAAAAATTAATAGGTTAAATACGTTTGTAAAATCATGCCAAGTATCCCAATGCCATACAACCAACAACAGAAGAGCTTGTAAAATAAAATAAATAAAAAAAGAAAAAATTACACTGAACGAAAAACATACGTAAAATCGTTGAATCACGCACATCCGTTGCGGTGTGTTTATGCGAAGAAATTAGACCGAAACGTAAAACGTAGAAAGAAAAAACTAAGCTGATTTAGGGCCCCGCGCATTGGAACGAACTTGTCAAACGTAGAATAATAGACGTGTTGCGACAGACCTGTCAAACGGGAAAACAGACAAAAAACGTTGAACCACAGAGACACACAGTTGCGGCGTGAAGACTCGCGAAATTTTAAACGAAACGTAAAACGAAAAACTTGCAAAAGATGAAAAGTATAAGGGATCAAAGTTGAAAATAAAAAAAAATGTTGAGATTAAATTGCAAATAATGAAAAACTTTGAGTTAAAAATTAAAAACTTAAAGGGATTAAAATAAAAAGATAAAAACATTTGGATTAAAAATGAAAAATCAAATTTTATTTGAAACACTCCCTATCCATATAGTACAATAACAAAAGCAACAAAATGTTGCTAATTTATATGTTGTAATAAAATAAAATAAGTTAAATGTAAAACATAATAAAGATTATTATGTTTTAAATTATACTTTATATTTTTTTGAATCTTATATAATTTTGTTCAAAAAACCGAAATAATCGAAAAACCGAATCGAACTGACATAGAAATCGAAACCGAAAAAACCGAAATCGAACAGTTTTAAAAAGCAAAAAACTGACATTTCGGTTTCGGTTTTGATTTTACCTAAAAACCAAACCAAACCATGCACATCCCTAATTCAAGTGGATGTGCACCACAATTTATGTGTAGGAATAACAGTACTGGCAATTTAACGACTAATCAACTTCCTCGTACGCTTTATTAACAACCATAACTAGGGCTGTAAACGAACCGAACGAACACGAACAAGGCCTTGTTCGTGTTCGTTCGTTAAGGAAATAAATGTGTTCACGAACGGTTCATGAACACTTAACGAACGAAATTTTATGTTCGTGTTCGTTCATTAAGGAAATGAGCGTGTTCGCGAACGGTTCACGAACACAAATAAATTTGGCAAACGCGACAAAGGATAAAGATAGATGGCCCAGAGAGTAGCACTCGAACTTCAATCCCCTATTGTGGCACGGAGTCAATCGTATTCGCCGATGTAAATAATGAGAAATGAAAGGAAAATGATGCATAAACAAGGTGAAAGTGGGTTTCCTAGTTTAATTGTTAGGGTAATAAAATAAATAAAAGTTTAATAATATAAAAAGTACAAATAAAATATAAGAAAGTTCAAAGATCTTCAATTAAAACACAAACATACGAATATAAACGAATGCAAATCAACGAATGTCCATGAACACGTTCACGAACACCTTACCGAACGTTCACGAACACAATCGAACGAACGAGACCTCTGTTCATGTTCGTTCATTTAACTAATCGAACGAAATTTCTTGTTCATGTTCGTTCGTTTAGTAAACGAACGAACGAACATAAACGAACTTCCCGCCGAACGGTTCACGAACTGTTCGCTGAACGTTCGGTTCGTTTACAGCCCTAACCATAACTTTTTTAATACATTAAAATTTAAAATAAAACACACCATAAAACAAACATTTTGTTTTCTTTAATTTGAGTATGATATTTGTTATATATTTTTTTGTTTACTTTTAAAAGTTAACTTATTAAGTGATTATGAATAGTAGGGCTGAGCAATAACCGGACCATTAACTGAAACCGAACCGAAAACTGACGAAACGGAACTGAAATTAACCAAAACCGAATTAAAACTGACGAAACCGAACTGAAATTAACCAAAACCGAATTAACCGAAAGTCGGTTATCGTTATTTTGTGTACTATCGGTTAACCAAAATTAACCGAACCATTAATATTTCATACATTTCTAGTTTTTATACCTCCATTTTCATGTTTTATACTTTCATTTCATATATTTATATCTCCACTTCATTTATCCATACATCTCTTATATGTATTTCTAAACAAAAATTTTAGCCAACCGAACCAAAAACTAACAAATTCATCGAACCGATTAACCGATAACTTCAGTTACAGTTAGTGCTGATAACCGATTCGAGCCATACACACCTATTTTATTTCTCCATCAAACAAACAGTTATTCAAAAGTTGCGTCCGTACAAACAAACGAAGGATGACCGTTAAAAGTATTTACTACATATACAAAACCCATGGCCGGGAATAGTGCCAGGCAACTGCCTGGCACCTGGTAATTGGCCGTTTTGGGCGGCGACTTCTTGCCATCATTGGACAAGAGTATTGCAGTTTTACCCCTGCTTCCAAATCAACTACCTTCACCGTAAACGCCATAGGTTCAGCCGTTAAAAGTCAGTTGTCGGAAAATGTTTGCTTCACTGAAACGAGCTAGAGCTTTTGGAGTTATACTATAAAGATGCCGATCCACATCAAAATAAGACATGCAAGCTCAGATCTGGTCGCCGGAGGTTTGCCGGAAAGCTAGATTGGCCGGCCGGATCTAGGGTTTAACTGGTGCAAACGTGTAGATAGATAAAAAGAGATTGACTAGGGATGAAGTAGATGCTGGTAGGCAACCGAGGGTTTCTTCGCGGCGAAAGTTCAGGGTTTTATGGCGGTGGTTTCAGGGGTTTTCGGGCGGTGTTAGCACGATGGAGAGAGAGAGAACGGATTGGTTAATGGTGAGAGTAAGAGCGATAGGTGCTGCTACTTGATAGTGTCGGTGGCGAGACAGAACAGAAGGAGGAGGTCGCCGCCGGTGAACAAACATGCTACTTTCAAACAAGATGTTGAAATGAGAGAGATGATGAAGATGTGGTTGAGGTTTCAAAGTGGCTCTTGCTATTTCCTTTTTCTTCCCAACACAAAATAATGATAAAAGTTTACTTTATATTTTTTTCCAGCATATGATTTTCCATATTTAGTTGGTGAGTTTTTTTAAGAAAAAGAATAATCGGTTCAGATTATCAAACTTCAAAGTTTTTGAAAGCTATTCATTTTCTCAAGTAACCTTCTTTTCTCCCTTTTTAAAAATTAATCATGTAAATAATAAAGATTCTAACTTTCGATAAATAATTGATTAAATTGAATTATTAAGTTAATATTAATTAATATATGACATTTAATAAAGATATATTAGCGGCGCCAATAGTTCAGACCCTTTATTGGGCTAAATGGGCGACAACTTTAATAATGGCAGGCAGCTGCCTGACACTCCCCTATTGGCCCAACAAATTTACGATTTTATCTCGCGTTAAAATTACGATTTTGCCATCAGTTAAAAATTATGTTTTTTCCCTCACATAAAAATAAATTTACGCTTATGCTCCCAGCTAAATGTTTCAATTATGCCCTCGGTTAAAAGTGACGATTTTGCCCCGTTTCAATTTACAGTTTTGCCATTAGTTTTTTCCCTTAAAAATACGATTTTCCCATCAGTTCAAAATTATGTTTTTACCCCCGCTTAAAAATAAATTTACGCTTTTGCTCTCAGCTAAAAATTCCAGTTTTGCCCTTCGTTCAAAATTACGATTTTGCCCCGTATAAATTTATAGTTTTGCCATTAGTTTTTTTCCTCACAGCCAAGTTACGATTTTACCCTAACATAAATTTACATTTTCCCCATCGTTTTTGTTTGTTTTCCTGTTGACATTATAAGTTTGCCCCCAGTGTAAAATTACAGTCGTGCCGGCAACTTCCTGGCACTCGCCCGTTGGTCCATTTAGTTTACAATTTATCCCCGAATTAAAATTATGATTTGGCCCTCAGTTAATAATTAGGTTTTTCCCATCGTTTTGGTTTTTTTTACCAAAACTATAAAGAATTTTTGTTTTCATTGATTTACTCGATTTAATTTTTTTTTCGTGTCAAGGAGTTGCCTAACACTAGCTCATTAGTCCTGAAAAATTACAGTTTTGCCCTGAGCCCAAAATTACGGTCTTATCATCGTTTTTGTTTTTTTTTTTTTCCTAGCAAAATTATAGTAGTCTTTTTTTAATTGGTTGAGAATTATTCGGCCATCGCCCCGCAACGCAGGCGGCGCATCTACTAGTTAAACACAAACGTCCTTTGAATCTTCGCCGTGACGTCGCACAAACAGAAAAGGCCTACCGTTAAACAAAACCTAGACCTAAAATTAACGGCGTAAGACATAAATATCTTCAGATATGACTATATATGCATCAACGCCCCCATTCTCCCAGCCTACTCCTTTCTGTAAAACCCTAATTTAGGGTTTTTATTGCAGCCTCTTTCTCTCAGCAACCCTAATTTCATCACTCCTGTTTGATTCTTCAACATGCCTAAATCAGCCAAGAAGTCCGCCTCCAAGGTAATAACTAACAACCTTATTTCAAGTTTTCAGTTGTTACTTCGTATGTCTTTAACATGTTCTGTTTCAATTTCGTTTCGTTTCGTTTCGTTTCAGGCTGTTTCAACTCCTGCAGCTGCTGCAGAACTGCCGAACAAAAACGGTAGTTAGCTGTTAATATATATATATATCTATATGCTGTAGTACTTTTGTAGGTTGAATTAAATATTCTTTGCAATTGAGTATTTATACTTGTATTTGGAATTTATAGGTAAAAGAGATGCAGAGGAGATTGTTGAGAAGAAAGCGGTCAACGGTAAGAAGCAGAAGATAGTCAACGGTGGTGTTATTGAGAAAAAGACCAAGGCTCAAAAGAAGAAAAACAAGAAGAAACAGGAAGAAGAAGAAGAAGAAGTGAAGGTATAATCTATTTTCGTGTATATATAATATAATTAATTAATTATTAATAATACATGTGAATAATACATATAGTTGTAATTAATTTTAGGGCTTCAAACTAACCTAACAAACACTAACAAGATCTTGTTCGTGTTCGTTTGTTAAGAAATATATGTGTTCACGAAGTGTTCATGGTCGCTTACCAAACGAGATTTTATGTTGGTGTTGGTTTGTTAAGGAAATGAACTTGTTCGTGTTCGTTTGCGTTTGGTTGTTAATTTTAGGCAATGAACGAACACGAACGTTGATGAACACAAATGAGCACAGACTAATGTTCATGAGCACAAATGGACACAAACAAACGTTCATGAATAAAATATGTATTACGCTGACACGTTACCTAACTTCCACAAACATAAATGAATGAACGTGGCCTTTGTTTATGTTCGTTTGTTTAATAAACGAACGAACACAGACAAACTTCCTGCCGAACAGTCGAATGATTGGTTCGTTTGCAGCCTTAGGTATAATCTTTTTACGTGTAGATGTAATTAAATGCATTTCTACAAAGCCAATTTATACATATAGGTGTAATTAAATGCATTTCTACAAAGCCAATTTATACTAGTTTTAACATAGTGTTTTGTCTATGCTGTATTTTTTGTAGGAGGAACCAAAGAATGATGATGTTGCAGCTGAAAATGAAGCTGATTCAGACAGTGAGGACAGTGACTATTCCGAAGAAGTGCGTGAGCTTGTGTCCGCTTTAAGGTTTTAATCATAATCATAAACATGAGTACTTAAGTTACTTATAAATGTTTATCTACAGAAGGGTGCTGCAGAAGAGGGGAGCGGTGATGATGACGAGGACTCCGAGGGCTCCGAGGGCTCAGACGAAGAAGATGATGGTTCCGAAGAGGATGAGGAACCTAAAACCACAAAGAAAACCGATGATGCTCCGTCAGCAACAAAAGCGGTTAGTGTTTTGTGTTCATGTATGTTTTGATTTTTTTTTTAATGTGTATGGTTGTATCACTAATAAATGTTACACATGGCAGCCTCAAGCTCCAGCAACAGGATCCAAAACTTTGTTTGTGGGCAATCTAAGTTTCTCTGTTGAAGAAAAGGATTTGTATGTGCATCTTGTTTATAAGTTTTGCAACTATACCGTTTTTGACCGTTTTCGACAACTAATTAATTACCTTGCAGAGTTGAATTCTTCAAAGACGCCGGTGAAGTTTTTGAGGTCCGTCTTGCTGTTAGAGATGGTCGATTTGCAGGTTATGGACATGTTGAATTTACCACCCCTGAAGCAGCTCAAAAGGTTTATTTTAATCTCTTTACTTTATTTTTCCCAATTAAATTACCATATATTTTATATAACTAACAGGCGTAATTCTATTTGCAGGCCCTTGAGCTCAATAATGAATTATTACTCGACCGTGCTGTGAGGCTTGATTTAGCAAAGGAAAAGGGTGCTTACACTCCTGGGTAATGATTCTTTCTTATTAAGATGTTACAATTGATTAAAAACTGACATTTGAATTGACAATCGGATATTTCATGATGTAGCAATGATAGGTCGTCTCAAAAGAGTGGACAATCTCAAGTACGAACTGTATTTGTAAGGGGATTTGGTACGGATGACGGCTTTGACGATGTATGTTTTAAATTTTACATTTTACATTTCATAACCCCACAAGTTATTTAGTTATACTCTTCTAATTTTATTATTTAATAACATTTTTTGGTATGTTGCACAGGTTAGGAGTAGCCTTGAGGAGCTCTTTGGGAAATGTGGAGAGATTTCAAGGATGTCTCTTCCTAAAGATTTTGAATCTGGTGGTCCTAAAGGGTATGTTTTTTGATATATAAAAGTTAAAATATGTGTATATTGACCTTTGTTGTAATAAATAAATTAAGCTTTTAAATGCTTTGTTTCTTCAGGGTTGCTTTCATAGATTTTACTGACGATAAGGCCTTCAGTAAAGCTCTTGACCTTAGTGGATCTGAGGTTAGTGGCAGCACTATAACAGTAGAGGAAGCTAGGCAAAAAGGCGGTGATGGAGGGTCTGGACGCGGTAGGGGTGGTGGGAGAGGTTTTGGCGGTGGTAGGGGCGGCGGAAGAGGTGATAGGTTTGGCGGTGGTAGGGGTGGCGGAAGAGGCCGTGGTGGCGGCCGTGGCCGTGGTGGCGGCCGTGGCCGTGGCAGAGGCCGTCGTTAATTTGGCATTCCAAGCATGACAACATATGATACATGGAAGATTTCGCTTTCAGTGACAATTGAGAATGGAAGTGTATGTAGCAGAAGACTTCTTGTATTGTTTTTGTTTGGTTTAATTTATGATTTTGTTTTATAGTTTTTGATGAGATGAGATTGGAAACTAGCTTCACATATTATGTAATATCTTGTCAGGTTTTATGTTTTATTTTAGTAACCTAAATGAAACCCAATTTTGTTCCATTTCATTTTCTTACCAAACTAACACCACCAATTCATTCTACTAGCTTTTCCCATGTAAAGGTCACCCTCTGTGAGGTTTTTATGAACGGCTAAAAGAATATATATGTAAACTAACAACGCCTCCATCGCCTATGGCCCCCTCTCAAATGTACTTTGGAGGGCCACGTTGGGTAGGGTAGCGTCGAAAGAGGGCTTGTTGCAACGTTGTACGGTGATGAAATGCCGGAACACATCTTTGCGACTTATAACTTATGTGAAACTTGGACTTGAGCTTATTCATTAAATGAACTTCAATTTAGGCTCGAGTTTGTGGTCGTTTAAACTTTGCTAGGTTTGAACTTTGACAAAACAAACTTTGAGTGAATGTCTCATCTTATTTACACCCATTGTTTCATTTTGGCAATTGAATGAATATATAATATGATGATATATCATTCATTTTTATAATCAAATAATGCTAAAGTTTAATTTCCAAGCTCATTTTATTTTTACCTAGTTGTAATCAGATTAACTACTGTAAGTTTTTGTAAAATGGATTAACAATTTAATTCAGTATTTATCATACTAAGAATACTAGAAGGGTGCTCACGCGATGCGGCGGGAAACATAAACACTGCCACAGCGTTCATTCTTCAGTTGGTTTGGTTATTATCCTCAACTGAAACCGAAGCCATCGATTAGTCTATTTTTATTAACTAATCGGTTGGATTGATGGGTTTTGGTTTGATTCGTTTAATTTCGATTAATAGCCAAAACCAAACTTGGGCTAAAACTTTTACTTAGAAATAATGAAATTAAGGTATAAATATATGAAATGAGAGTATAAACATGAAATACATGAACCGATGGTATAAAAGCTAAAAGTATATGAAAATATAAATGGTTGGGTTGGGTTAACTTTGGTTAAACGATGATACAAAATAATCAATAACCGATTTTGGTTAATTCGGTTTTCAGTTAATTTAGTTTTTGGTTGATTTCGGTTCGGTTTCGTCTGTATTCGGTTAATGTTTTAGTCATTGCCCACCCTTAGACATTGTTAATCACATAACATATCAATTTTTTTAATTAAAAACCTATAGCAATACTATACTCAAGTTAAAGAGAATAAAATACTCGTTTTTATGGTGTATTTTTTTTTTAAATATTAACATACAAAAAAATTATGACCGTTTAAAAATCATGAGGGTAGTTAGTTTTCTTATAAGGAAATAACGTGTAACTTTTAACTAATTTTCTATACTTATATTAAAAATGAAAGATTAAAGTGTAATTAAGATAAGATTAAAGTGTAATTAGCGTTTCAAAGACTAATTTACACTGTTTTAGATGCATTAAAGAATTTTTTTTACCTAACTTGTGGGTGAAATTCTTAACTTGTAAAATGTATTTGTGTTTGGTACAGACAAAATATAAAGGATAAATTACATTTTTCGTCCTTTATGTTTGTATCAGATTGCAATGGATAGCCTTTAACTTTAATAATTACAGTCACAATCCTTTATTTGGAAAACTCATTACATCTTTCGTCCTTTACCACTAACTAGGTTAATTTTTTTTGTTAAGTCTATTCATTTAAGGGTAATTTTGTAATTTTACGTATTTACTTAATAAAATATATATTTAGAAAAAGAAAAACTCAAGAGAAATGGATAAAAGCTGTGCTTCATCTAATCTTCTGCAACAAACCCTAATTAATCCAGTAAAGATGCAGTACTTGAAGCAAATTCACATATTATCTGACAAGATTTCAAAACCCCCAATTAGAAAACAACAACCCCCTTTGAATTCAATCATCACCTCCATCAACAAATCCATCATCCGCCGTTGATATCCGATGAATCTCAACCGTCCAATCTCCACCACAACCAACAAAAACTCCGTGACATCGTACAAAAACTCACCGGCTCACCGCCGAACTCCGCCTACTCACCAGCTCACCGCCGAACTCCGCCTGTTCACCGGCTCACCGCCGATCTCTGTTCTGTTCTGCTATTTTAAACCCCAACCAAAGCAGATCTGCAAGTTTTAAACAAATTAGAGGAATATTGAATATTGTTGATCTGTAAATAGTGATTTATATGTTAAATATGATTGATTTTTAGGTTTAACTTTTATATGGAAAGTGGAAGTAGCCGAAGCAGCTCTCCATTAACAAAGTCGGCCATGGTATGTGTAATAATGTAAATTAGGAGCCATTAGTTTATAAATATTGATGTGCCTTATGGTATAGACAAACCTTGGTATTCATCTGAGTATGCAGTTGAGTCTTCGTTTGACTTTCAACCGGACTTGTGGATATCTCCCATTTCTAACATTCATGAGAAATCACAACTAATTCGCCCCAAATCAGATGTTCCCAATTTCAGATTGTCCAATGTTTCTGGGTTGAGATTCACGCCACAAGTCCCAGATTTCATATCCTTTTTGTTCCTGGAAATCCAGGTACGGTGGTTGACTGCTTCAAAAAATCAAAAACAAAACACCACCGGCACCGGAGGGTTCCATCATAAACGAATCGGAAATAGAATACGTGAGCTACAGCAGTGAACACCACTTACCCCTTATCATTCGCCCTGTTGATGAAGAACTCAGCGAACCCTACTCCATCTTCACCTACCGCTTTTTCGTCTACCTCTGGCCCAATCTCTCCTTACTCATACCTTCCTTTAATCACCCCAATAATCTCGTGTCTAGGGTTAGAAAAGGTTTGTACGTTTTAAATGTGTTGGTGACATATGGAGTTGTGTTGCAGCTACAGAACTTGTTACCAGATCTATTAACGTTATGATGGAATCCGGTTGTGAAGAGGTATAATTTTATCTCTTGCTTATGTCTTTATGATGATGATGATACTGATTGAAGATACATATCCGAGACCGGACATGATCCTGGGGACGAACCGGACTCCACTTGAATGGACATCTGAAACATGTCCGTTCCTTATCAAGTACCTCCGAAGACGAACCTCCGTTCAAGTGCGTCTGGACGAATGACGTCATCTCAGTTGACTACTATAAATACCTCATCAAGTACAAAGCCAAGTACGATTTTCTGAACCTTCGTCCCTATTTTCTCTCTCTACTTTCTCTCTCTACCAATACTTATCCTCACGCCGGAGGGTGGTCGCAGAGGGGCCCTCCCATCTCTGCGGCGAGCCTAACGGTTTTCTGTTTTGCAGGACTGTTCTTCAAACTCACTCACAAGATCCAAACCCTCGTTTACAGGCTCCGGCCTAAACACGATTCTTTGGTTCTTCAATTGGCGCCATCCGATCTCAAAGCTCTTAGTCCTTCACTCTGGTGAATTTCTTGAGCAAAGAACTGACAAATGGCGGCCTCAGGTTCTGTGAATCTGGGATCTACAACTGTTAGTACACAAACCACAGCACCAGTAAGTACTGTTTCCACAACCTCAGCTGCTTTAAGCTCGGGACCGGGAACAACCTTGCCATTTATTCTGCTTCCCACTTCACAAATGTCAGAATTTGACGCGGAGTTTCTCTCAAAAAATGCAAGTCTTCTACGAAGATTGAAAGCACAGC
>JARYGA010021193.1:0-22717 GCA_030545235.1 Helianthus tuberosus
AAACGGGTGTATGATTAATCCGTGAAATTGTATGAAATTGAGCATGAAAATATGTTAGAATCACCATATGGAACATGATTTATGCAAGTTTTAGATGTCATTTGATGATTAGAAGTGAAACCCATTTCATGAGTGTGAAGATGATGATCATGTAGATGTTATATTGTAATTTTGTGATGCATGAGGTGTTATATGATAGATGAACTTGATGTAGATTTGATGATTATGTGATTTTGCTTGAATGTGATGGTTCATAAGATGAAATTGGGAAGAACATGCTTAAACCACTTGTACATTATGCTTAGAAAGTGATATGCACACCAAGTGTTTGATGAAATGCTTATGAGAAAATGATAAGTGAAATTGTATGCTAACCATGGATGAATATAGGTAGAATGAGATAATAATGTAATGGATAATAGATTAGCATAAGGAATGTGTTTTAGATGGAATGTAAGTGGGAAATTAGTTGATAAAATGATTTAATAAGAGACATGCATTGGAAGGTTGTACTACAAGCCTTGAAGGTGTGATGCACAATGTATGTGGGGCTAAGTGTTTGATCATGATTAGTAAATGATCATGTACTAAAAATGAAGCGCAAGAACTTACAAGCAAGTAAAAAAGGTAGAGTTATGTAAATGAGCTAACTTTGAATGTGATGGTCAATTTGTAGGATCATGAAGAATTGGTATATGTAGAATTGACTAAGTGATATTATGTACACATGACTAGGTGATCATGAGCCATGTGTACCATTACATGAGTATGAAATGCATACGAAATATTGTTGTGGTATACCTTATTAAGAATAGACTCTTAGGGGCTGTTTGGCAACATCTGAACCAATAAGTGCTGAATGAATAAGAGGTCTGAATGGGTAAAAGGGTCTGAACCAGTAAGTGCTGAACCAATAAAACGCTGTTTGGTTGCACATCTGAATGGTTGTGTAAAATGTCTTTTTTACCCCTAACCAAATAAATACCCAAATAAATACACCCCACCACCACCAACAAATCCAGTACCCATCCTCCATCGCCTTTCTTCTCTCTCTAAAATCAGAATATCTCTCTCTGATCTCCTTTCCCTGATCTCATCTCTACAAACCCACAACAAATCACTCACCTGTGGAGATGGAGGCTGTGGAGGGTCGGTGTGAGGAGAACGAAGGCTGTGAAGGGTGGAGCTCGGCGGAGGACTACGGCGGATGGAGGAGGGCGCTGCGATGGAGGACTACGGCGGAGTGGTGGAGCTCAGCGGAGTGGTGGAGGGCGGCGAAGGAGAACAGAGGATGTGTAGGGCGCTGCGATGGAGGACTACGGCGGAGTGGTGGAGCTCGGCGGAGTGGTGGAGGGCGGCGGAGTTGTGGAGCAGAGGAGAGTAGGGGAGGAGATGATGGCGTTCTGGTGTTGTGGAGCAAGGGGCATGAGTGTCAAATATCTCATTCAGCGATCAAAACTAGCTGAACCATTCAGCTCTGAATGGTTCAGTTAAGAGGTGAAGTTTTTGTAACCAAACAGCTGATACCTCTGACCGATTCAGAGGTTGGCTCTGAATGGCTCCATTCAGATGCAAACAAACAGCCCCTTATTTACAAATTGAAAGTATATATGTAAGTTGCACCGTTGACTTTTCAAAGTCAACAGTTTATGAATGTAATGGTTGGGCTTTTGGACACAATTATAAAAGTAGAGAATTAGTATGTTATGTACTAAATGATTTACGTACTATGTGTGATGGTAATCTAGTTGCGTGAGAATTGAATGAGGTAATTATTAATTTATGTTTCATGTATGCGAAATTGTGACTAATGCAAGTCAAATGTGAACTATGCAAATGGTATGCTCGTAATCAAGTACATTGGTGTGTGTTAACTAGAAAGTGTTGATGATAACATGAAAGTGTAGGGGGCCATGTCAACATGGATACGAGCATGTAAGGATAACGGATGCAAATACGGACGTTAAGGTAAGTGATTTCTGGAATCACTTCTCATTTTATTCAAGTAAAGTTATGTACTAGTTATATCAACATGATAATTGAATTCAAGTAAGGTTTTACATATATGGTTGTGGTGAATGATAGATAGATGAAATAATGTGGGCATAAGATGTAAGGAAAGGAAAGCAAGATTTAAGTTTAAAGTGCTTGAATCCTTTAGCGGGCCACAATACGTTTACACGTAGAAATTTATAATGGGCGCATAAAATTCATGATTTAAACCCGAGTATTAGGGGACATTCATGGTTATGAAGCTAGTGCGAAATTGATAGTAATTACACAAGTTTGTGGACTAAAGCATGAACGGGTCAAATAAGTGAAAACGAGTATATAAAGCCGAGAGTCTTAAGTTAATATCTTCCTTAACCCGGATGTTGGATTTCAAGTTCACATGATAGAATATCAATTTACGATCATTTAGGAAGAAACGGGAGGTTAAACGGGTAAACGGTTTAAAAGTTACGCAAGTTTTAGCGTTATCGGACGACGAAACGGATCTGCAGAAAAACATAGTTTAGAGGGCCCGTCGCCGACGCCCTCTCTGGCCTCCGTTTTTGGCTGACGCCTTATTTCACTGCTTACGGGATTGTTTCCGACGCGAAGAACTAAGGGTCGTCGCCGATGGCCTCCCCATTGTTTAAAAGGCTGAAAATTTTATTTTAAGTTGATATACGTATCGTAAGCTTCAGTATTCTAACCGTGGTCTACGGCGGGCTTCCCAAACATGATTTCGAGTGTTTCCTTGACATTTATGAGTTATAAATCCAAGTCTAAGCCCCATGTAATCAATGTAAGAGTATGATAGTCGTATGTATTAAAATTGGACATGTATTACATATAAATGGTATACAAGAACGTGTTTGAAACACGTAGGTATGAATACATGACGGTAGGAATGATTGAATGTAGATAGGTATGTAGGTGTGTACAAATGTAAGCATGTACGTGTGTAAGTATGTGCAAATGTATGATTTAAATACATTTGAGAATTAACGTTACTAACAATGCACTTGAGTTTGGAATATATTGCAGGAATGAGAACGTCGGATTCTTATGAAATTGAAGTCGAACTCGGAACAAGAGACTTCGAGAGAATAGTCGAATGAATCGAAGTTTATATTGTCGAACGTTATACGATTATTAATCGTGTGAGAATAGTGTCGTATGAGGTAGTCAATGACTAATGGTTAATTTGTATTGATGACCACAGGTACTGCACGGATCCCTCTACCACTAGCGAAGTGAAGCTGTCATGGACCGGGTTGAGAGCAAAGATTGTACGGGAGATAAAAGTCATATACTTGGTTTAAATTGGTCATGAAACTTTGACATAATGTAACATTGTGAACCCTTTAAAATGAATGAATTACAAATTGTAACTGAGTCTTCATGTATTTATTATGACATTTTAAGAACGAAATTTTTGGGCACGAATATCTGCTGCGACTTTTGTCAAATACGTATTAGGGTCTTACAAGTTGGTATCAGAGCCCTGGTTTAAGTGAATCAAGTACGAGAAGATAAATACTTGAACTCAAACCTGTGTGCTCTTGTGACAAGGAACCCGTACAATCCAAGACTCGATCAAGATCTAAGGGTAGAAGTAAAGGTAAGGGTAAGTATGTGCATAAGTATGTATTTTCAGAAAACTAACAGCATGTTACGTGTAAGGTAAGCATAATTGCTTGGAAAGGATGATTCGTGAATGCGGTCTAGGACCGGCACCAAGGCATGTAATAAGACCATTGCCCAGGTACATAAATTTAACATGTGAGTGCATGTAATGGTAAAGCCTAATAAGTGAATAAAATTTTTAAATAAAGGATAGTAATGGAATAGAAATGAGGTTTTGGAGTGTCAAACGTGCCGAAACTTAACTCTTCGGACATAAGGCGATGATTACGTGAGGGCACGAAACTAGTATGTGGATTGCGTACCTGGCCAGTACGCAAGAAATATATGACGTTCGTGAGACCGTGATAATTGTTGCAGGTATGTCCGAAAGGATTGAGTATTAGGTGGACGTGTGGGTGAGAATTATAAGACTCTTAAGAAAATTTAAGCAACTCATATAAATGGAACGAATGAATGATGTGTTTGAATCCGTGAGACGGATTCAAACATAGAAGTAATGGTATGTACGAATGATATGTTTGAACTCGCGAGACGGATTCAAACATAGAAGTAATGGTATGTACGAATGATATGTTTGAACCCGCGAGACGGATTCAAACATAGAAGTAATGGTATGTACGAATGATATGTTTGAATCCGCGAGACGGATTCGAAGCATAGAAGGAATGAGAAAGTATGAATGATATGTTTGAATCCGTGAGACGGATTCAAAACATGGAAAGGAATGGAATGTGGAATGAAAAGCCCGAATTCGTAAGTAAATGCGGACCGAAGAGGTAAAAATTCTTAAGGCAAATATTAACCAAGTTATGTTTTTCTTATAAGAGCTTATAGCTCGGCTAGGAAGGGATGTGACAAAACTTGGTAATGGGTAAGTGTAGGTCAGAATGTATTTACGATTGGAATTTTGAAAGGTCAACCAAAGTAAATTGATAGATATTTAAAAAAGTAATAGCAAGATAGCATAAGGTAGTTGACTTGTCAAGTAGATAAAACTGATAAAAGCTAATGCAGTAGCAAGAAACTTTAGGCGAAAGAAATAAGCTCTAAAATAAGTTATGTGCTAGACATATCATTAATTGGCTCTTGGGAGTCAGGATGAATGACGTCTACGACTTAGACAAATGATTTAAGTAGGGGCGGAAATGGGTAAAAATCTTGCAAATTAATAATAAAATGAGGAAATGAAGTCTTTGCAAGTATGCAAGAATGGAAAGGAAAATTATGAACGAATACTCTAATACGTCTATGATAAGTAAGAAGTACCGGGTTGACTTTAAAGAGTCAAACTGCAAAAGTTGACAAATAAGTTAGAGATCTGAGAAAGAATGGTTATGCATTGAACCGTCATGAGTGGGTCAACCAACGGAAGAGACATGTTAGGTAATGGTCATGTATTGACCTGTTTAAATAGGTTGAACGTACTAATGTTTTGAAAAAGAAATCGAGAAAGAATTAATATATAAATAAGGAGATGCAATAAACATTATGTCTGAACAAAGTTGAATGTAACTGTGGAAATTCTGATAGATTATACAAGACAGTAAATATCGTTGTAAATACTAACTTGATGCTAGGCTTGTTGGCCATGTTCATTTGAACAAGACATTGTTGAAAGAACGCATTTAAGTGGAAGCTTAACAAAGGAACAAATACAATCAACCCAGGTATCGCATGACTCACAATGAATTGGGTCGATTCGGGTCGGGTCGCAGGCAGTTGGATTATACAATGGAAACGAGGTTAGTAAAACGTTTAGCTTGTGATTATAAGTAAGAATTGGTATATCGAATGTTTATGGTATGCGTATAATGATACGTCGACCTTTCTATGAATGTGAAATGTAAGTAGAAGGGACGTTAGTAACGGGATGTTAGGGTTTGCTCATGGTGAACAGAATGAAATATTGTATATGATATATTAATAGAATGAAATAAGTTAATTTAATTTAAATAAGTAAAAAGATAAATGTATTATGTTTAATTAAGAAAGATAGAAACAAACTGTAAACTTAACTCTGTACAAGCAATATTGTACTCTTTGAAGGAATCCGATGAATGAACTGCTAGTGAAGGCGAATGCTAGACGCTAGCATTCAAAAGTGAAAATGATACTAATAAGAGCTCTGGATAAGTTTCCGACCTTTTATGTGAATGTGAAGGTCAAATTTGCTTAATCTAAGAAGGTAGGGACAATGCGTACAATTACATTTAATTATGAGTAAAAAAAAAATTTCTTAGCCAAGATCTTGAATGTATTCATATTGTATTACGCACTCTGAATGGGTACAAAGAAAAAGGTAAGATTGGGAATGAGAAAGGTTTCGGGGACGAAACCTCTTTTAAGGAGGGTAGACTTGTAATGCCCCAAAACTCGAATTTTAATTGACTAGTATGTTTCTTTATGTAATATCATAAAATAAAATAACCGAGCTATTTAACTAAGTTAAATAGTTAGTAAAGTAAATAGAGAATGGAACTTAGTGTCTTTGATGACAAAAGAATAAACAAGAAGGGCTAAAGGTGGGAAATTGAGTTTAAGTTTTATATAAACTAGGAAATCAGTATTTGTGTTTGTGTTGGAGGTGGGTATCGACACCCACAAGAAGAACAAGAAGGAAGAACCTCAAAATCAGCCATTTTGCCCAAATTAAAGAAAGGATTGAGCTAAATCTATTGCATGGGATGAAATTTCTTATCACCCAAGCCTAACAAACATGTGGTAAGTTATAATTCTTGATTTGGTGATTTTCTATGAAACGGGTGTATGATTAATCCGTGAAATTGTATGAAATTGAGCATGAAAATATGTTAGAATCACCATATGGAACACGATTTATGCAAGTTTTAGATGTCATTTGATGATTAGAAGTGAAACCCATTTCATGAGTGTGAAGATGATGATCATGATGAACATGTAGATGTTATATTGTAATTTTGTGATGCATGAGGTGTTATATGATAGATGAACTTGATGTAGATTTGATGATTATGTGATTTTGCTTGAATGTGATGGTTCATAAGATGAAATTGGGAAGAACATGCTTAAACCACTTGTACATTATGCTTAGAAAGTGATATGCACACCAAGTGTTTGATGAAATGCTTATGAGAAAATGATAAGTGAAATTGTATGCTAACCATGGATGAATATAGGTAGAATGAGATAATAATGTAATGGATAATAGATTAGCATAAGGAATGTGTTTTAGATGGAATGTAAGTGGGAAATTAGTTGATAAAATGATTTAATAAGAGACATGCATTGGAAGGTTGTACTACAAGCCTTGAAGGTGTGATGCACAATGTATGTGGGGCTAAGTGTTTGATCATGATTAGTAAATGATCATGTACTAAAAATGAAGCGCAAGAACTTACAAGCAAGTAAAAAAGGTAGAGTTATGTAAATGAGCTAACTTTGAATGTGATGGTCAATTTGTAGGATCATGAAGAATTGGTATATGTAGAATTGACTAAGTGATATTATGTACACATGACTAGGTGATCGTGAGCCATGTGTACCATTACATGAGTATGAAATGCATACGAAATATTGTTGTGGTATACCTTATTAAGAATAGACTCTTATTTACAAATTGAAAGTATATATGTAAGTTGCACCGTTGACTTTTCAAAGTCAACAGTTTATGAATGTAATGGTTGGGCTTTTGGACACAATTATAAAAGTAGAGAATTAGTATGTTATGTACTAAATGATTTACGTACTATGTGTGATGGTAATCTAGTTGCGTGAGAATTGAATGAGGTAATTATTAATTTATGTTTCATGTATGCGAAATTGTGACTAATGCAAGTCAAATGTGAACTATGCAAATGGTATGCTCGTAATCAAGTACATTGGTGTGTGTTAACTAGAAAGTGTTGATGATAACATGAAAGTGTAGGGGGCCATGTCAACATGGATACGAGCATGTAAGGATAACGGATGCAAATACGGACGTTAAGGTAAGTGATTTCTGGAATCACTTCTCATTTTATTCAAGTAAAGTTATGTACTAGTTATATCAACATGATAATTGAATTCAAGTAAGGTTTTACATATATGGTTGTGGTGAATGATAGATAGATGAAATAATGTGGGCATAAGATGTAAGGAAAGGAAAGCAAGATTTAAGTTTAAAGTGCTTGAATCCTTTAGCGGGCCACAATACGTTTACACGTAGAAATTTATAATGGGCGCATAAAATTCATGATTTAAACCCGAGTATTAGGGGACATTCATGGTTATGAAGCTAGTGCGAAATTGATAGTAATTACACAAGTTTGTGGACTAAAGCATGAACGGGTCAAATAAGTGAAAACGAGTATATAAAGCCGAGAGTCTTAAGTTAATATCTTCCTTAACCCGGATGTTGGATTTCAAGTTCACATGATAGAATATCAATTTACGATCATTTAGGAAGAAACGGGAGGTTAAACGGGTAAACGGTTTAAAAGTTACGCAAGTTTTAGCGTTATCGGACGACGAAACGGATCTGCAGAAAAACATAGTTTAGAGGGCCCGTCGCCGACGCCCTCTCTGGCCTCCGTTTTTGGCTGACGCCTTATTTCACTGCTTACGGGATTGTTTCCGACGCGAAGAACTAAGGGTCGTCGCCGATGGCCTCCCCATTGTTTAAAAGGCTGAAAATTTTATTTTAAGTTGATATACGTATCGTAAGCTTCAGTATTCTAACCGTGGTCTACGGCGGGCTTCCCAAACATGATTTCGAGTGTTTCCTTGACATTTATGAGTTATAAATCCAAGTCTAAGCCCCATGTAATCAATGTAAGAGTATGATAGTCGTATGTATTAAAATTGGACATGTATTACATATAAATGGTATACAAGAACGTGTTTGAAACACGTAGGTATGAATACATGACTGTAGGAATGATTGAATGTAGATAGGTATGTAGGTGTGTACAAATGTAAGCATGTACGTGTGTAAGTATGTGCAAATGTATGATTTAAATACATTTGAGAATTAACGTTACTAACAATGCACTTGAGTTTGGAATATATTGCAGGAATGAGAACGTCGGATTCTTATGAAATTGAAGCCGAACTCGGAACAAGAGACTTCGAGAGAATAGTCGAATGAATCGAAGTTTATATTGTCGAATGTTATACGATTCTTAATCGAGTGAGAATAGTGTCGTATGAGGTAGTCAATGACTAATGGTTAATTTGTATGTGATGAACACAGGTACTGCACGGATCCCTCTACCACTAGCGAAGTGAAGCTGTCATGGACCGGGTTGAGGGCAAAGATTGTACGGGAGATAAAAGTCACATACTTGGTTTAAATTGGTCATGAAACTTTGACATAATGTAACATTGTGAACCCTTTAAAATGAACGAATTACAAATTGTAACTGAGTCTTCATGTATTTATTATGACTTTTTAAGAACGAAATTTTTGGGCACGAATTTCCGCTGCGACTTTTGTCAAACATGTATTACGGTCTTACAGTGGAGGTGTTTGCCGGCGGACGGAGATTATAAAAGTTGATCGGTGGTCATGTACAGAGAGATGGTCGTCGGCAGTGTGATGGGGTAATCGGAGGTGAGTAGTGTGATCGATGATGGTGGAGGTTAGTTTATTGTGGGTGACAGTGGGTATGGTGGTCGATTGGAGGGTGAAATGGTGATTGTTGGTCAGAAAAAGGTGGATGAATGGTCGTTGATGTCCTTGGTGGTGGAGTGGTTCCTAATGGGGCATAAGACAGGAATACAGGGACTGAACAACAAAATTGGGGAAGAAGACAGGGACTGAACAGAGGTGCACACGTGGCAAAAGGTGAGTGGCTGCTGAGGAAAGCTCTTTTAAGCCGTGTCGGAATTCGTGTAAAGGCTCATGGAGCCGTTTCAGTTGGCCATTTTTGAAAAGTTGACCATTCAATGGCTATTTTGGTGATTATCCCTATTATAAATGCTGTTGGGGTTTTATATAGGGTGTGCATATTGGCACACCACATGTTGCCTATTTGCACATTAAATCCTAACAAACTTTACCTTTACCTATGCTACGTATAGACCTATCACTACTAGAAAATTGGGCAGTTGTGACCAAAATTTGCTACCGAAAAAAACGGTAGCAAATTTAACCAATGATTTGCCACGGAAATGAAAATAAGTGTATTTATCATGATACGGTAGCAAAGCGGTTGCAGTTTTTGCCACCTTTTTATTTTCGGTGGCAATTTGTGCGAAAAATACACAAAAGCATGAAAAATAAAAAGGTATTTATTAATTATGACTATGTTATCAGTGACAACATGAAAATATAGGCTAGTTATTTTTTTTAGTGGATCTGTGTGCTTCAAAGTCAATTAATTAACCTGATCAAAAAATACACAAACACACGTCTCTCTCATCATCCACCTGGGTTTAGGGTTTCAAATAGAGGATTTCAATCGATCTGAAACCCTAATTCACCATCCAAAATGTCTCAAGCTGGAAAATTAATGCCCAGTCTGGACCAAAATAGCACGAAGATCCTCAATCTCACCGCCCCCCCAGAGGGTGGGCCCGTACATCAAGGAGATCTTAATCACCGCTGCTCACGTCACCTTCTACGAGTTCAACGTCGACCTCAATCAATGGGTAAATTCATGTTTTTAGCTTTGATTATGGTTAATTATGGTCCCAATTTGAAATCTATTGGTTTTCTAGAATGAATTTAGGATTTTTACGAGTAGGTTGTTGTTTTCCCCCTGTTTTGAATTGCTATTTGATCTACTGATAATTGATTGCAACTGTGATTGAATGTTCAGAGTGTTTGGTGTTCTAGATGTTATCATTTTTGATTAATTCTTTGTAATGATAGATATAGGTGTATTGAAATTTGATTTTTAAACATTTAATCAGTTTGGGACTGAAGTTGAGATGTTAGAAATTGTTGAAAAGAAGAAAAGGAATTAGATATAGAATCTGGAATTAGGGTTGTTTATATTCAGGTTTTGTTTCCCTTCTGAACATATGCTTTGTAGTAAATCATTAAGGTTTTGTGGTTTGTTAATTAAATTATGTTTTGTCATCATCAGTTTAGTCATTTAAGTGTGTATATATTAGCAGTTGTTTTACAAAATATTGTGAATAGACATCTTTGGAAAACACGTGCAGTTATGTTCTCTCAACTTGCTGGAATCTCTCAGGCACCCGCGAGCCCCTTTTTCGGCTTGTTGAAAATACCAACGGATAGTCACAAGAAAATGTTGTATCGCATGACTTTAACAGGGATGAAGTATGATCCTATAGTTGGAGATCTTATAGCGTTGACACAAGTTAAACCTAAACGCATTGATGATCTTGCTCGATCAAACAGCCCTTTCCTTCTAGCTTATGTGACATATGTGATCAATGAAAGCCCAATGACAATACAAGTTTTGTCTTCAAATGATCTCCATTGAATCCAGTTTATGTGAGATGAAGGAACGACCAAAGGGCTTCATTGTTTATCTCACAAACTTGACGACAAATATGCGTATATGGCAGACTCTTAATCCGGATGCCAACATGAATATTGTTCAAAAAACATTGTAACCTAGTTCTTCTGTAAGTACATGTTATAAAGTTGCATTTTAATTTTTTTTTGCTAGGCAAAGCCTTTAAAACACTTAGGTTGGAGAGGGGAAGGTTTTGGGTTCAAGTCCCACAGACGACAGGGGATTAAAAGAAAATTAGCCGTTCAAAAAAAAAAACTTGTTTTGAAATTCTATGTCTTATAATTTGAGTTAGGCCTACAAAAGGGTGGAGATATATGTTGGTCAAATTTCTATATTTAATTTACTTTGTTTTACCATAATATAGTCACATAATAATTTTTTAACATAACCTTATGCACAGATACAAAAAAGGATAACCTAATCAAATGACCTAATCAAATGTATACAGGTCAAATTCTCATTAGATGGTGGCACCATTTTCACCTTTTTAGCCCAAAATTGTGTCACTTTTTAGTTTTGTGATGATGTGTCATCACCGGTTTTGTTCAGCTTTGCCATTTTTGGTTTTCAAGGGGACTTAAATATCAAAGCTAATACCACAGAATTTGCGGTATGTCCATATGTGATTGATTTATGATTTTATTGCAAAATAAATGGTTCTGTTTTTTAAAAGTTGATCAAAACTACACCTGACAATTCTGACCCAAACAATTAGAAATGGGTTGATTTGGGTTTTTAATATTAGACAACGGGTTGTTTTGGGTAATTAATTATTTTCAAAGGGGTCTAAATGGGTGAACTTGAAAATAACAAAAATGAAGGTACGAGTCATAATGGGTTGAAAGGAAAGAAGTTGCGGGTCAGATTGGGTTGAACAAAAGAGAATGGGTCATCGCCTTTACCTGACCTACCCAACAAAGAACGCTTGAATGCTTCACGAATCGGGTCTTCTTCTTCCTTGAATCTAAGCTACATTTGATTGAAGTCACACTCTTCATTTCGCGTCTTTTGCTACCGCTGATTTAGGTTTTGATTTTAGGGTCTGTTTCAGGTTCGATTTCAATTTATATGCTTTCTTTTTCTGATTTTTAGCGTATAATGGAACAAAAGGGTATTCTTATGTGTATGATCTTATCTTGCCGTATGAAGTTGTTACAATCATAACATTGCCATTCAAATCTATTGAATGTGTGTTTCTTTGATAAATTATGCTATCTTTTTCTGATTTTCGTTTGATTTTTTATAATTCGTACAACTGTTGTATTTGGGGTTTGATCGGTTTTGCTCTTATGGGCATGGAGATGATGATTAATTAATTATGGTGTTGCTGCTGTTCCATTATTTGGGGCAATTCAGTCGATATGTATTTGATACATGCAAATGTTGCAGCCATGGTGGATTTCGACAACAATGTACGATTATAGCAAATCTGAGGTGTTTGTTAGATTGTGTTTTGAATTTTTATCAGGTGAATTAGATTTCGGGGAGAGAGAAGGTTTTTGAGAGTAACCTGGTTCTTGCCATTTGATCTTCTAATCAACCCTGAGCTTATTTTTTAAACCAACCCTACTGTCGCAACCCCGGCCCCTATCCTTGGGAACAGGCGGTCGCGAGCCAGTATCAGTGGTATCGGTGTTTATCAATTCAACAGCAGAATTTACATCAGAAACGTAGTTAGGAAATAGTTTATCAGAGTAAAACACCACATTATAATAAATACATGGGAAATTCCCAAGTTTCCATTACAAACATGTTTATAGGGATAAACCCTAATTTATTGAAATATAACATCTTCTTTATTTAGGTAACTTTTATAGCCAGTTTTCCAAGCCTTTAGTGCTCTCCAGCTGACTTCTAATTGGCTTTCACATTTTGTTACCTGAAACGCGTTTGAAAACATTTTATCAGCAAGAAATACTGGCGAGTGAATCCCAGTTTAATCAAGACAGGTTTTATCATTTTACAGTATTGAGGGCAATCCAGCAATTACATTTATTTACATCTACTTTAATTACCACCCACGGCACTGTCAATCCTGACTTGTGGAAATGTTACCACTCACAATGTAGTAACAAATTTTGTATACAAAACCTCAACATACCAACGATAATTGAAGAATTACAAATACTCAATCACTGTGAAATATAATTTAAACAATTGAGGTTTTGTAAAAACAGTTTACAAAAAGGTTTCACAAAAAGGACTACTCACATTGCAAATTTAGGTATTTCCTTGTGACTTCCTGTTTATAATCTATTAATTAAACAATGCACACGTGTTAGTATAATAACCCAATTTACATTAGTTATACCCTCCCCGAGACAGAACTCCAACGACTAAGTCAGGCAGAGCCTCGACATGCGTTACGGAGCACTAGATCAATCGGGCAACGTATCTAATACGTAACCGGGGGTTATGATACTTACATCGAGGTAGAGCTTCTCTATTTTAGTGGGTATAACACCCGGGAATTATAATTGCTATTCAGATTTGAGAGAGAAAGATCGATTTATGAACGATTTGAACTGAATGCCGATGATCTCTATTTATAGTGCTGATCAGGGGCTTTCTGGCGCACCGCGACCAACTAAGGGTCGTTTATCGCGGCCCGCGAGCTAGGTATGGTAGGGCCTAGCCTTGATGAGTTGACCCACTAGCCTTGACACGAGTCTACCACATGGCAACTCAGGGGCTCGCCTGGTGGTCAAGCTGTCGCGGCCCGCGACTAAGTTAACCAAGGAGGTTGCGCCCCGCGAGCGCCCCCTTAATTTTGTTTTTCTTGATTTTTGTTAAATTAAATGCATTTCGGGCCTGTTTTTCGTATACGGTGTATTTTAGGACGTGTAGGGATGTTCTAATAATTTTAGGAGGGTTGTTATATCCTCCCCAGCTTGTTTTAGAACTCGTCCTCGAGGTCTACTAGAACAGATGTGGATATTTCCTCTGCATCTCTGATTCGAGCTCCCAAGTGTATTCTGGCCCTCTCTTGGAATCCCATTTTACTTTGACTAGAACTAATCTCTTGTGTTTGAGGTTCTTGATCTTTCTGTCTTCAATCTGTAGGGGTCTTTCTACAAACTTAAGTTTTTCGTTTACCTCTATATCCTTAAGAGGTACTACTAATGATTCATCGGCTAAGCATTTCTTGAGATTACATACATGAAATACATCATGTATTCCTGCCATTTCCTTTGGCAGTTGTAGCTGATAAGCTACTGGTCCTATCCTTCTAATAATCTTGAAGGGTCCAACATACATGAGGCTTAGCTTTCCCCTTTTGATGAATCTAACTATTCCTTTCCACGGAAAAACTTTTAACAATACCTTATCTCCTATCTGAAATTCCAATGGTTTTCGCCTGTTATCAGTATAACTCTTATGTCGATCGCGTGCTGCTTTTAGTCTTTCTTTGGCTTGAATAATCTTGTTTATTGTTTCTTGTATTATGTCTGGTCCAGATTATTGCTTTTCTCCAATTTTTGCCCAACAGACTGGGGTTCGGCACTTTCGTCCATAAAGTGCTTCGAATGGTGCAGCATTGATACTGGTATGTTAGCTGTTATTATAGGAAAATTCTATTAATGGTAAATGATCGTCCCAATTTCCTTCGAAATCAATTACACAAGCTCTAAGCATATCTACCATTGTTTGAATTGTCCTTTCGCTTTGTCCATCCGTTTGAAAATGATAAGCTGTGCTTAGATTTAACTTGGTTCCCATTGCTTTTTGGAAACTTGTCCAAAAATGATAAGTAAAATGGTTATCTCTATCAGAAACAATAGATAAAGGAATTCCATGTAATGAAACTACTTCATTTACATATAACTTGGCTAATTATTCCATACTAAAAGTTTCCTTCGTCGGTAAGAAATGAGCAGACTTGGTTAATCTATCTAAATCACCCAGATTGTATCATTACCTTTTCGTGTCTTGGGTAATTTGGTAACAAAGTCCATTGTTATCAATTCCCATTTCTATATTGGCATTTCTAATTGTTGCAACAAACCTGAGGGTTTCTGATGTTTGGCTTTAACTTGTGAACAAGTTAGACACTTGACAACATAAGTTGCTATATCGTATAAGAAACAGGATCGGTGCTCCCCATGGCGATGTACATTTTATCACTTCCAGGATGTATCGTATATTTAGACTTATGGGCTTCTTCTAATATTTGGTGGCGTAGGTTTCCTTGTTTAGGTATCCAAATTCTTTTCTTATGGAATCTCCAAATTCCATATGTTCCTTGTTCTAATTCCTTAATTATTCCTTTTAATTTCTCAGCATCGTCATTGATTACTGATTCTTGTACGGCTCTAATTTGTTCATTTAAATCTATCTGCAGATTTAATTTAAGAGAACGTACTCTTTTTGACTTTTCATGATACTTTCGACTTAAAGCATCGGCTACTACGTTAGCCTTTCCTGCATGATACTGGATACTACAATCATAGTCACTAAGAATTTCCATCCAGCGTTTCTGTCTCATATTTAACTCTTTTTGCCCAAAAACATATCTTAAACTCTTATGATCGGTGAAAATGGTAAACTTACTACCGTAAAGGTAATTTATCCAAATTTTAAGGGCAAAAATTATGGCTCCAAATTCTAAATCATGGGTTAAATAATTTTCTTCATGATTCTTAAGTTGACTAGAGGCATAGGCTATAACCTTTTGACGTTGCATTAACACACATCCATAACCTAATTTAGACGCATAACAATAGACTATAAAGTCTCCAGTTCCTTCTGGTAATGCTAGTATGGGTGCGTTGGTTAATCTTTGCTTAAGAATTCTAAAGGCTTCTTCCTATTTTGGTCCCCATTCACACTTAACAGATTTACAGGTCAGTTTTGTTAAGGGAATGGCTATTCTAGAGAAATCCCGGATAAATCGTTTATAATAACCTGCCAATCCTAGAAAACTTCTCACCTCCGTTGGTGAGGGACTTTCTATTTCGTAATCGCCTCAATCTTTGTGGGATCCACATGAATTCCTTTATGATTGACTATATGTCCAAGGAATTGCACTTATTCTAACCAAAATTCGCATTTCGAAAATTTAGCATAAAGCTTTTCTTTTCTTAGCAAATTTAGGAGTGTACGCAGATGCGCTGCATGTTCCTCTTTACTCTTAGAGTAAATGAGAATATTATCTATAAAGACAATTATGAATTTATCCAGATATGGTTTACATATTCTGTTCATCATGTCCATAAATGCGGCTGGGGCATTGGTTAAACCAAATGGCATGACGGTAAATTCATAATGGCCATACCTTGTTCTGAAAGCGGTCTTAGGAATGTCCTCTTTCTGTACCTCTAATTGATGATATCCTGAGCGTAAATCGATATTTGAAAAGAATCGAGCTCCTTGCAATTGATCAAACAGATCATCGATTCTCGGTAATGGGTACTGATTTTTAATCGTGGCCTTGTTTAATTCTCGGTAATCAATGCACATACGCATTAATCCGTCCTTCTTTTTAAGAAACAGGATCGGTGCTCCCCATGGCGATGAACTTGGTTGTATGAAACCCTTCTCCAGAAGTTCGTCCAGCTATTTCTTTAATTCTTGCATCTCTGCTGGTGCCAAACGGTAAGGTTCCTTCGCAATTGGGGCTGTCCCTGGTAGTAGGTGAATTCTGAATTCAACTTCCCTATCTGGCGGTAGTCCAGGTATCTCTTCAGGAAAAACATCTGAGAATTGAGATACTACGGGAATATCTTTCAATTCTTTCCCTTTAGTGTTAATGATTATAGAAATCATATACACTAGTGATCCTTTTCTTGCACAACTTGCTGTTTTCATTACATAGATGAACTTCGTGGATCTTGATGGCTTATTTCCTTTAATTGTGATCTTTTCACCTTTTGATGAATTTACTTGTATTGACTTTTAATCACATAAAATACTGGCTTTATTGGTTACTAACAAATCCATTCCTAATACAACATCAAATCCAGCTTGGTTCATTGGGTAAAGGTTAGCAATAAACTTATGGTTTGAAATTTCTATTCTTGCTCACTGCAAGATTTCAGTGATCTTAATGGATTCTCCATTTGCCGTCTCTACTAGACATTCTTGTGGGAGTTTAGTTAATGGTTGATTGAGAAGTTTGCAAAATGAAGTATTAATAAAACCTTGGTTCGCACCAGAGTCGAATAATACTTTAGAAAAAAACATCATTAACTAAAAACGTACCGACAATCACATCCGGAATCATCTTGGCTTCTTCGGCTGTCAGAACAAATGCTCTAGCATTCTTAGTAGTCTTGTTGTTCATGGTTGGAGCTAGTTTCGGACAGTTCGGCTTGATATGCCCATTTTCTCCACAAATGAAGCATACTCCATTACTAGGTTTCTTCCTACAGTTTTCTTCCTTGTGTCCTGGTATCTTGCAGAAGTTGCAGTATGTGGAGCATCTTCCTGAATGCTTCTTCTTGCAGGCCTTACAATAAGGTGCAGAAGTAGAACCTATGTTTTCCCATGGTTGGAATTACCGTAGCGAAATTCCTGGGTAAGCTTTTGAACTAGGTTCTTCCTCTGGTTTTCCTCTTGTGTACATACTATTTCATCAGTCAAGGTATTTGCTAGTTCTACAGCTTCTTCTATGGTTTGTGGTCTAGCTGCCTTGACTACATGTCTAATCTCACTGATTAATCCCAAAATGTAACGGGATATTAATACTTGTTCGGGTGAAGCTAGGGTTGATTAATCCCAAAATGTAACGAAGAATACGGTAGTGTAACCCTTACAGTCAACTCCAGTCATTCTAAGGTTTAGGAACTTATTAGCTATTTGTTCTTTTTCGTTGGGAGGACAAAATTTTCTTTTGACCATATTCTTAAACTCAGTCCATTCCATATTATAGACTCAGTCACTTCCCCTAGACTGGAGAATAGTGTTCCACCATTCTAGAGCGGAATTCTTAAAAAGATTGGAAGCAAACATGATTTTATCTTCCTCTGCACACTTGCTTATCTTTAGGACTGCCTCAGTCTTTTCTATCTAGCGTAGAGCTGCAATGGCTCCTTCATTTCCAGAGAACTCTATTGGTTTACAAGACCATAATTCTTTATAAGAACAACCGTAAGATATGGTTCTTCTTCTTTTTGGAATAGGCAATTGAAGTATTGGTCCATTGTTTATGCTGTGACTGGGTTCAGTAGGTGGTCGTTTACTTCCACTATTACTTTTATTATTTTCTGCTTCCTTAACCGTTTGATAATATATGGCATAGCGTCTATAATCCCTTGTGCCACTATGTGTTGGATGACACTGTTATCTATTTGGTTCTCATTATTATCGTTATTCAGGTTTTCTTGATTCACTTCGTTGTCCATCTGGATTATAAACATTTACCAAATATTAATATTACAGAACAAGATTTAATGCAAACAATCACACAAACAAACACATTGATCAAAACCGTCGTGCATTGCGACATTTACTCTATTTTATAGATATCTATATCTATTACAAACTGTAACTGAAATTTAAAATACAAAACTAGTTATGCATCAGTAGCTATTGGATTATCTATTTTAGTTTAGTTTTTTTTTAAACTACACACACACACACACACACACACATATATATATTTTATTATTATTATTATTATTATTGTTATTATTAATGGGGGTTCATCCAGTACTGCATGTTGCGCTCGTCGTACTTCCAAACGAGCCTCTCCTCTATTTGCCTTATTCTTTCACCTTCATCTAATAACTCCTCACCAAAAGTGCGGAGTTCCTGCACGTTTTCGATACTCATGGGTGGTAGTGGTGCTGGTATTGGGTCAGGTTACTGGGGCATCGGTTCTTCATATGGGTATGGGTTCTCTAGGATTTCCCGAATATACTGGTCTCCCAATATGGATCTAGATGGTCAAGGTTGGGGTATGGTGCTACTGGGTTTGGTATGGGTTCCTCCGGTGGGTAGAGTTCTCAATAATCCCTATGATCATCCTCCCATGGGTCGTAAACTAGAGGATTTGCTGCTGCGAGCCAGTATCAGTGGTATCGGTGTTTATCAATTTGACAGCGGAATTTACATCAGGACCGTAGTTAGGAAATAGTTTATTAGAGTAAAACACAACATTTTTATAATAATAAATACATGGGAAATTCCCAAGTTTCCATTACAAACATGTTTATAGGGATAAACCCTAATTTATTGAAATAAAACATCTTCTTTGTTTAGGTAACTTTTATAGCCACTTTTCCAAGCCTTTAGTGCTCTCCAGCTGGCTTCTAATTAGCTTTCACATTTTGTTACCTGAAACGCGTTTGAAAACATTTTATCAGCAAGAAATACTGGCGAGTGAATCCCAGTTTAATCAAGATAGGTTTTATCATTTTACAGTATTGAGGGCAATCCAGCAATTACATTTGTTTACATCTACTTTAATCACCACCCACGGCACTGTCAATCCTAACTTGTGGAAATGTTACTACTCACACTGTAGTAACAAATTTGTATACAAAACCCCAACATACCGACGATAATTGTAGAATTACAAATACTCAATCACTGTGAAATAAAATTAAACAATTGAGGTTTTTAAAAACAATTTACAAAAAGGTTTCACAAAAAGAAGGATTACTTACATTGCAAATTTAGGTATTTCCTTGTGACTTCCTGTTTATAATCTATTAATTAAACAATGCACACGTGTTAGTATAATAACCCAATTTACATTAGTTATACCGTCCTTGAGACAGAACTCTAATGACTAAGTCAGGCAGAGCCTCGACATGCGTTACGGAGCACTAGATCAATCGGACAACTTATCTAATACGTAACCGAGGGTTATGATACTTACATCGAGGCAGAGCTTCGCTATTTTAGTGGTAATAACACCCGGGAATTATAATTGCTATTCAGATTTGAGAGAGAAAATCGATTTATGAACGATTTGAACTGGATGCCGATGATCTCTATTTATAGTGCTGATCAGGGGCTTTCTCGCGCCCCGCGACCAACTAAGGGTCATTCCTCGTAGCCCGCGAGCTAGGTATGGTAGGGCCTACCCTTGCTGAGTTGACCCACTAGCCTTGACACGATCCTGCCACGTGGCAGCTCAGGGGCTCGCCTGGTGGTCAAGCTGTCGCGACCCGCAACTAAGTTAACCAAGGGAGTCGCGCCCCGCGAGCGCCCCCTTAATTTTGTTTTTCTTGATTTTTGTTAAATTAAATGCATTTCGGGCCTATTTTTCGTATACGGGGTGTATTTTAGGACGTGTAGGGATGTTCTAATAATTTTAGGAGGGTTGTTATACCGACTCGGTCCGACCCGATATCTAGCTAGTTATTTTGCAAACAAAAACTTACACAACATCATAGCTATGATATGATGTTGTGTAAGTTTTTGTCAACAAATAGCTAGATAATCTTGTATAGTTTTATTAGCAATGGACAAAATCTACGGCTCCCAAAGAGGGCACGAAAAGCATTTTATGGACATGTTTTGACGTTGTTTGACAGGGTAAAAAGTAACCACAAACCTCATCCTCTGATCGGAAACAACCTCCATAATAGAGGAATCATCGGGGAAGACAACAAAGAAGCATCCATGGTTTTGGAGTTCCACTGTAGCTTCAATAGTGCTAAGACTAGTACTGATAGTCTACTTCCCAAACACTCGCAACTTCTCCTCTCGCCCCGAACTCTCCACCCCCATCACAAGCCTTTGTCGCCGTAATCACTAACGCTTACAAACTTATTGGTCTTATTTGTTGTGTTATTGATTGATTAAGGTTTTTATGTTGATGTTTCAGTGGCGGAAGGTAATTGGTTTTCAAGTATTAATCTTGTTCTTATTTATTTAAACATTTGTACGTCTAGTTTTCAAGTATGAAATCTCAATAATCATAGCAGTACCTCTTAAGTATTAATCTTGTTCTTATTTATTAATAGTCAAGTGTGATCAATATGCAATCTTATACCAACATTGTGCTATTAGAGCTAGTGTGAGAATAATCAACGAGTGAAGTGAGAACATTGCTAATTGAGATGACTTAGAAAGGCTCAGACTATTCACACACCAAGGTTTCCTATTTGCACACTCTGGGTTTATATACGTTGCGTATAGCTCTATTTATTTAGTTTAGACAAACTGCCGTTATATAGCCGTTTGAAAACAACATTATGGCCGTTATAGAGCCATTAGATTGGGTTTTCTTTAACCATTTTTAACCCCCATAACATGTATATATACTTGTTTTGAGTATTGGGTTAGTCTTAAACTCCTCCAAGCTAATGTTTTTAACTTGTTAGACCATTTTGTATTTATATTTAATGTTTTTATTTCATAGATGTATTTTCAGTGGGAGGAGAAAAACAATGCACAATAGAGAAAAAGTGCACATATTAGGAAAATGTTAGTTACATGTATACATGGTAAAGAAGACCCTGAGAGGTATGTTTATTTTCTTTTAGACATATATTTTTTAAATCTAAAAGAATTTATTTATTATTTGACATATGTGGAATCACATACATAAGTAACTTATAGTGGGATGTCAAAGCTTCCTCATGTTCTGTGTTCATCTTATTTTTGTAAAGAGGTAAATGCAAAGATTGTGGTGTAGTTATCATATATATATACTTCCAAGTCAAGCATTGAGTAGATTATAATTCAACAATGGACATAGACGCCCTAATTTCTCGCCGATGCTTGACTTCTTTCGTCTGCTTGTGTGCTTGTATAATTTTCCATTGTTATTGTGTTTGTTTGGTTTGTGATGTCTGTTTTCTTGTTATTAGGTTTGAGGTTTTTAATGTAGGGAGAATGTTTAGGAATTTCTTATTGAGTTGTTTACACCTTCTCTGTGGATTGTTTCACAAAAAAAAGTTATTGAAATTAGGTAGAATTTCATTCTTAATATGTAAACATACCGGACCATGTTATTTGGCTTGTAGCACTTGAATTGTAACTCACAATTGGATTTTATTCTTCTGCAACCAACTGGACCCGTTATCAGTTTTCTTTAATTATGACAGTTTAATTCTATTCATTGGTTGTTTTGTAGATTGAAACGTTGAACTTGGTTATCAAGGAGCTCTCTAAGGAAAATAATGAAGAAAAAGAAATGTAAAATGAAATTGTTGGCTGAAAAAGATAAAGTGGATGAAGATGTTATGCTCAATAGGATGTCATAAATTGAACCCATTTTAAAGTTACGATTCAAAGATAGGCTATAAACACTTGGTTTTGAAGGTTTCGATGTTTATTATATAACGATAATTTAGGTTATTTGATATTTTAGTTTGTATTTTTGTTAGAATGTTTTAATGACTTTGAAATAGGAAAAACTGAAACAGAGATGTTTTGTATAATTTTATGATTTTGTAATTTTATGGAATGCTTTATATAAATTTGTAATTTTATTGAAATGTAGTTTTCATGAAAAGCAGGGAACCTGTAAAATATGAAAGTAGGGACACCAATATGGTAGCAATTATTTAATTCAAATAGAAAAATGGTAATGATAGTGGTGGCTAAATTGTGGCAATATTGGTACCAAAATGGTGGCAAAAGGGTGATAAAAAGATGTAAGTTTTCAATAAAAGCGGTGGTTAAAGTGGGCTAAATGGTAACAAAATGGTGGCAAAAAACCATCACAACTC
>JARYGA010021194.1:0-43834 GCA_030545235.1 Helianthus tuberosus
ATGGAAGAGGGAGAATTAGGGTTTTATCCTTTGGAGATGACGACTGTATCAACAATTGATGCTTACCAGGTGTGGTGTTGAACAACAAACACAGCAGATGGACATGTAGCATGGACGATCCGAAAGAAACAAACTATATGAAGATGACGGCTGTATAAACAGTTAGGTTTCTTATGGTAGATGGAGTTTGGAGATAACGATTAGGTTTTTAGATGTAAAACACGCATGCTCTGAGTTTTATAAAAAGTGGGCTCTTTCAAAACTTGGGCTCATTCTTAAAAATGGGCTCTCCTAAAAATAAGGAAATTTGACTTAGCCCAATGAATTCTTGAAGTATTTATTGGAATTTTGAAGTACTGTTTTATTTTTTATAAGATGTATAATTTTTATATTTATTTTTTAATTCCGCCTCGGTTCGCCTAGAGGCTTACGCCTCTTGAGGCGAAAGAAAAACGCCTCGAAACTCGTTTCCGTTTTTTTAAACCTTGGTCATATTGCTGTTAGAATAATTAGCTGTCAATTTGTATTTATTGTGATATATTTCCATAGTTTTAGGAGATTAGTTTCCATATATTCTGATTGTATTCTGGTGTATATATACCGTGTATTTTTCTGAATAAGATCATCAACTGATTCAACGCTCAACAGATAATAGTTGTGCTTTTGGTTCAAATCAAGCATATTAAAATGTTTCTAGAACCACAAAAAGTGTTTAGGAACCATAATGGTCCAAATCAAGCATACTAAGATATTAATTATTGAAATCTGGAAAAATAAATATAACAGACAGTGTTGCGTGCATCAGAGTGCATATGCGAAATTGACGCAATATCCTCACATCAACGCATCAGCTGTGGCGATGTGCGCTCATCAGTGCATCACGCGTTATGCGCGCATTTTAAAACCAAGGGTCCAGGATTATATCTTTCACTAGCGTGATGATCATAAGTTTTTTATGAATCATGTATGCTTCATGCCTTTTTTGTTGCAAATATGAAATTTTAGCGTGAAGATTGGCGACAACGTCCGCTACCAATAGATATGGTTGAGTATGCTCGGATGGATGCACACTATTTGCTTTATATTGCAGACTGTCTCGTTTCTGAGCTAAAAAACCAGAAAAACGGTAAGATTTGTCTCTCAACGTAGTATCTATAGTTAATGCAATTCTTAACAAATATTTATCGGCAAACATAATACACGTTTGCATAAAATTTTCGTTTTTGGTTTGCCGTAGTTTGAAGTTATGCAGTTAATATCAGTGATATATCGGTTATCAGTCAGAATATCGGTACCGATATTATTGGCGATATTTGACTGATAATTCAATAGATATAACCGATATTTTCCCGCTATATCACCCGGGATTTTCCCGATATGAGTACCTTTCTTCTTAGTTCTACCATTCGTCTTTCTTTTTATTGCTGCTATGAGTGTTTTAAGTCTTAATTTTAATTGTTTGCAAGTTGCAAAAGGTTAATTTGTTAATGGTAGGAGAGTATACTGAAATGTTAGTGTTAAATTGCTATATATATAAATTCTGCATGATATTAAAATTACCAATATCCCACCGCGATAACCTATATCTCAAATACCGGTCCTTGACCGGCATTAACTGCATAGGTTTGAAGTATAAGGCTTTTGTTTATTCTTTATCTAGTAAATATCATGATGGATGCTTTTGCTTGATGGCAAAAGATCAAATACAAATAATCTTAACATACTAAACATACAAATTGAAGGAAAACCCAAAAAGACAAGGTGGCATTTTTGTAATTACCACCAACTATCAAAGTTACAACCAAAAATACCTAAAAAAACACAAATTTTTTTTTTTAACATTTTTTATTAAAAAATCGCTACATTTCGTTAGCAAAAAAAAAAAAAAAATTTTTTTTTTTTTTTTTTTTGCTGCTACTAAAAGTAGCGATTTTTTAATAAAAAATGTTAAAAAAATAAAATAAAATAATTTGTGTGTTTTTTTTTTTTTATTTTTTTAGGTTTTTTGGGGGTTTAGTTTTTAGCATTTTAGCTTGGGTTGGGGGGGGGGGGGGGGGGGGGGTTAGGTTTTTTTAGGTATATTTGTAGAGTAACTTTGATAGTTATTGATAATTACAAAAATGCCACCTTGTCTTTTTGAGTTTTCCTTCAATTTGTATGTTTAGTATGTTAAGATTATTTGTACAAGAACTTTACCCTTTGCTTGATTGATATGTTACATTGAAGAAGAGAATAAACTAATAAAGTCAATTTTATCATCCAACTAATGCATAATAGATGGCTTCATCTTCTAACATTGCAGACTGAAAAAAAACCACATAGTACAACCTTATAAGAATGTATCTTGTATTTTACAACTGTTTTTCTAATGTAGTTCTAAAGATAATAGTGCATCAGAAAATTCAGCCACTCTCGATGACGATTTGCATTTTGTTTCTGAGGCCATCCGGCGTTCGAATGCCTTGTGTCTGCAACTCTTCACCAAAGATCTAGAAGCTTCCCCAGGGCAATCTGCTGCTGCTTCTATGATTTCTCGCCACTTAAATGATCATGGGAGTTCTGCAAACAACAGCCAGGTACTATTCTTAATTCCATCTGGTTTTTCTTCGCTGTTAAATGTCTGTTGTTGAATGAGACATTCAGTGGTATTAAACTATTAATGTGTATTCATTATGAGTTTACACTTCTATATAAAATCTGAAGCAACTCATATTAGCTTAATTAAACCCTAGTTTATGAAATTTTCGATTTTGTTAGGGGTGAGCAAAAACCGAACCTTTAACCGAAATCGAAAACCGAAAAAACTGAACCAAAATTAACCTAAAACCTAATTAACCGAAATTAACCGAACCGAACCATTCATATTTTTAAATATATTTAGCTTTTATATCTCCATTTCCTATATTTTATATCTCCATTTTGGTTTGGTCATTAACCGAAATGAACCGAACCGAAAACCAACAAATTAACCGAATAAACCGAACCAATTAATCGAAAACCGAATGGTTAATAAAATAGATTAACCAATAACTTCTGTTACGGTTACGGTTAAGGCTATATACCTATGTTATATAGAATCTGAGAATTATTATTGTGGTATGTTTTATTTTCATAAAGTTTCAGGATCTTGTTAGACGTCTATGCTGTTGGAGGGATTTGATGGTAAACAACTTACTCTGTAGATAGATGGATTTTCGGGTGGTTGGTGGTGGGTTGGTTAACAAATCTAAACGGGTCCGGGTCATACCATTGACTATTTTATGTGTCATTTCAGGCCCGTATGCATGATGAGAGCCTTAAATACGTACTATCTGATAATGCTATTGTATCTCTAGCTGAAACAGTTCCACTATCTCCAACTGATATCTGCACCACAATATCACAAACTGATATAGACACAGACTTTCTAAATTCCAATTCTACCCCTCGGTTTCCATCCTCTGTTGTCTCGAGTCATTTGGATGACTTCCCATACCTCCTCCAAAACGAGACAAACAATCTTGACGATTTATTTCAACTAATTCTCAAAAAGCACCTTGGTCCAAATGGTTCTTGTCCTTTTTCACTTTACAACTATGGTTTACTTTCTAAAACCAACATTAAATCTTCAAAGAGATTAGTTACAAAGGCGAGTGGATACAAGTTATCAAAACAAGTTGCTCGCAAGGCTTCTCGAGAGCTGTTTGTTCAGAAGTTCTCTTGCAAATCTCCGGTGTATCATAACTGCAGGATATATGCTAATGATGGAAGATTGTTGTGTTACTGCGATCGAAGGAAGCTAGAATGGTTAGTAATAAATAGGCCTGTAAATGAATCGAACGGTCATGAACAGTTCGTGAACTTGTTCAGTTCGGCGGGAAGTTCGTTATGTTCGTTTATTTAATAAACAAACGAACATAAACATTTTTTTTGTTCATTTAACTAACGAACGAACATGAACACATGTGTTCGTTTATGTTCGTCTATTTACATTCGTTTAAATTTTTATAAATACCGAAGTAGTCATATGTATAACTACTTATATAAATATAACTAATTAGTACTTGTGCATTCTAGTAACAAAAATGGGCTTTCCTATTGAACCTTCGTAATTAATCAATTATTCATATAAAAGCTACTTTATGTCCGTCTATGTTTGGTCATTTGTGTTCATTTGCGTTCGTTTATGTTTATGTTCGTTTACGTTCATGATCTGTTCGTTTAGGTTTTAAACGAACACGAACATACCCATTTTCTTAATGAACGAACATGAACAAAAAATGTGTTCAATTATATTGTTCGTGTTCAGTTAAAGTTAAATGAACAAATACGAACATACATTTGTTCGTGTTCGTTCGGTTCGTTTACAGACCTAGAAATAAATTATTTTATAAAAGGCCTTAAAGAAAATGTATGTTTTTGGGTTAACTCTGCCTAATAGGCTAATACTCCCCCTGTCTCAAAATCATTTTCCATTTTCTTATTTTATTCTGTCTCAAATTATTAGTTCACTTTGAAAAATCAATAGTTATAGTTTACTAATTTTCCGATTTTGACTTTATCGATATAACTTGCTAGCTTTTAGGAAATAGTTTGGGACGTGGGGAGTATGTTTTCTAATACATAAACTTCATACTTTTTGTTTAGAAAAGATTATTACTGAAATAATTTTTTTTGTTATCCTATGTGACATGCGATCTTTTGAACTTTATTTCTGAACAGAATGTGCTTTGGGTAAACATTACCTGTTTTAACCGGTCACCCGACCTGTGTAACCTGCCCATTTTGCGAATGCTAGTTTTCCGTTTTGCTATAAAAAGCTTACTCTTTTTTTATCCGCTTTTAGATTTCAATAGTACATGTTACGTACGCTTACAGAAAGGCTCACACATTCTGAAACTTTTCATTGAGAGTAATATTTAAAGCTGGCTTGTCAAAGTCAACGCCAGTTTAACTACCAAGCCATCATTTTGACCGAGTTAGTTTACCTTTTCAATAGTAAATAACAAGAGTAAAGTGCACGAGTGGTCCCTGTGGTTTACCGAAAAATTAGATTTGGTCCCTAGCTTTCCAAAAGTACACGGATGGTCCCGCTGGTTTACACTTTGTAAAGCATTTAATTGGACTTTTGTCAAAAGTCACATGGATGGTCCCTATGGTTTGCACTTTGTAACGCATTTAGTTCTAACTTAGACCTGCTGAATCTTTTAGATTGTTAGTTATGGACTAGATGTGTTACAAAGTGCAAATCACGGGGACCATCTGTGTAATTTTGGAAAACTAGGGACCAAGTCCAATATTTTGGTAAACCACAGTGACCATTCGCGTACTTTGCTTATAACAAAAATGGTTGGTTACCCATACCAGTAATCAAACCAAAGCGTGTTACATTTTTTCCGGTTTTACCCTTGTGAATCATATTACAGGTATGTGCAGCGGGATCTAGCGAAAATTGTTGACGAAGACCCACCAGCCATAATGCTTCTTTTTGAACCCAAAGGTCGTCCAGAAGATGAAGGAAATGATTTTTATATTCAAAGTAAAAAAAATATATGTGTAGGGTGTGGTGAAGGAAATCACTATTTACGGTACCGTATAATCCCATCATGCTATAGAATCCACTTTCCCGAACATTTAAAAAGCCACCGGTCTCATGATATTGTTTTAGTTTGTGTCGATTGCCATGAAAAAGCACATTCATCTGCCGAAAGGTACAAAAGGAAAGTAGCTTTAGAATTCGGGATACCGTTATTTGTACATAAAGTGGTTAATTCTAACGAGCAACAAGATGTTTCCGGATCTTCGACATCTGTCATGAAACTTGGTGATTGCGGTGTGTCTCCTTTAGAGTTGAGAACGGCTGCAATGGCTCTTATTAGGCATGGCCCACGCATGCCACCTCAGCGCCGTGAGGAGTTGAAACAGGTATGGATTCAAATATCTTATTGAGTAAAATGCCATTTTCGTCCCCTGAGGTTTGGCCTGTTTTGCGACTTTCGTCCAAAGGTTTGTTTTTTCGCATCTGGATCCAAAAGGTTTGAAATCTTGCCATTTTCATCCGGCTCATTAACTTCAAACCTTTTGGATCCAGATGCGAAAAACAAACCTTTGGACGAAAGTCTCAAAAAGGCCAAACCTCAGGGGTCAAAAATGGCATTTTACTCTTCTATATTTTATATAAGTAATTACTGTATTGATTGTGACTGCATATAATTTAATTATTTGTAGCAGCCTCATTTTTTGATGAACGGATTTTAGGGGATTATGTTCATCAAAATTACAACTAATTAGGATGGCCTTATTTTTATTTAATTTGCAGGTTGTCAAGACATACTATGGAGGAAGAGAAATATCAGAGGAAGATTTAGAAAAGGCTTTACTAGTAGGAATGAGTCCTCACGAAAAAAGACGATTACGGAAAAAAAGGGGCATATCTCTTAACAACACTTCTTCAAACAACATTGTTTCAGACAACGACATCAAGGGAGAAGATAATGTGGATTCATACAAAAATGAAGTTCACGAGCCCGAAAACGGTTCAAATCTGGATATTACGGATCCATCTGAAGTTGAACCAAACGGGCAGGTTCATTCGAGTTCTGATGGGGCGGTGTTTGCCACATGTAGTTCAAAGTTATCATTATTAGGACATGGCCCACATGGGAAACAAGTTGTTGATTATTTACTGAAGAACCATGGGGAAGTTGGGATTCAAGAATTTTGTCAAAGATGGAGACAAGTTTTTGTTGAAAGTATTAATCCTCGTTTTTTGCCTGCGGGGTGGGATGTGACTCACAGGTGTGTTGCCTTCTGCATCTTTGACTATAATCATTGACTTTGTTTAAAGTTCTCTTGTTAGGACAAACTAATTAGAAAGCGATTTGCACACAACTGAAAACAATTTGTACAACACTAAAAGCTTTAGAAGATAACGGTTTGACACTTGCGTTCTTTGCGAAAATCATGGAAATGGACGTTTGACCGGTCAAAATTACGAAAATGAGCATGCTTCGCATCTCTATGGTAGCCTCAATCCTTAGAGATTGCGTCTGTGGTAGCCTCATTAATCCTAGCGAATAAGAAGTTGACACGTGACATCATTCTTAGGCTTTTTTTACTTTTCCACCACGATTTTTAAACGAGCAATACTTTTTCATACGTTAATATTTTTTAAAAAAGTTTACACCAATTAAAGAGAATTTTGTTATCTTTAATTTGGTGTATTTTTTTATAAAAAAATTATTATCGTATGAAAAAGTGCTGCTCGTTTAAAAATCGTGGTGGAAAAGAAAAAAATGTAGGCGCGGAAACCCAAGACACAATCTCAGACACAAAGTGTGAGTCTCAAACGCAAACTTTGAGTCTCAGACGCAAAATTTGCATTTATTTCCGTGTTTGCGTCCCCCAGATGCAAACTATGTTTATTTTTGTTAAGTTGTTTGGTCAAAGGTCATTTCGTGATTTTCCCACGTTCTCTTGGCATGTTCTCATCTGTACCAAAAAAGAAAATAATAATAACTCGTCAGATTTTAACAACCGGTCTGATTTTAACTGTATTTGAACGCATATGGCTAAGCAAAGGAATTGATTGGACCGATTTTTTGTAGCGGTAGAAGAGAGTTTGGGGACTTCAGTGTATACAATCCTGCAAATAAGGCTCCTGTTGCTACTAAGGATTAAAGGAAAACAACATCCGGTTGTGTAGAAGAAGCAGTAGCAGCAAATGTTGTAGTCTTGTCTGTGTTTGGCTTTTGTTATTTTAAAACCTAGATTCCCTTTGAAAACACTCAAATTGGTTTTTGAGGATGATTGTCCAACACTCTTCAATTATCTTTGTATTTTCTGATTATCTGTATTTGAATATTAAACTTGATAAGGACCATGTTGTTCGTTTATTTGTTAAATGTGAACAGAAACAAGATTTTATATTAGTTTAGTTAAATGAATGAACACCGATAAGATTTTCATTGGGTCATTTATGTTTGTGAATGTTCCGTTATTAAATGTTTTTGAAATATATTTATTTATTTATTTATTTATTTATATATAAAAGAACATGAATAGATAATTATGTATATTATATAGACTTGAATTTATATATTTGAGTAAACTGCCATTTTGGTCCCTGTGGTTTGGTCATTTTTGCCGTTTTAGTCCAAATCTCAAACTTTTTAAATCTGGGTCCCTGTGGTTTCATCTTTATTGCCATTTTAGTCCAAAATTCAAAATCCCCCTTCTTTTGACTGTTCCAAAAAGTTTGAGATTTGGACTAAAATGGCAATAAAAGTGAAACCACAGGGACCAAAATGGCAGTTTACTTTTAATTTTGGACTAAAATGGCAATAAAAGTGAAACCACAGGGACTCAGATTTAAAAAGTTTGAGATTTGGACTAAAATGGCAAAAGTGCCCAAACCACAGGGACCAAAATGGCAGTTTACTCTATATATTTTTTTATGGTAAGCTACATGTTTGTCTTATCAAAGAAAATGAACACGCATTTTCATAACGAATAAATATGATTATCTGAATTCACTTGTTTAAGTGTTCGTTTGTTTAATTAAATGAATGAAAACTTGCAAGCTCTTGTTAGTGTGCATGTGGCTCGTTTACAACCCCAAAGATATGTGAAGCTATACTTTGATAAGAATGGCTTGAAAAGGTCTGTGTGCAAGAAATTAAGCATATAAGAAGTTTCCAAAATAACCTACTTGTAAGGAGAGGGTGTCATTTCGAAGCTTCGCAAGGTACCTAGTGGTTTATGGGTGGTACCAAGATTCAAGCATTAAAACATAGTTCTTAAACTGATAAAAAACATCGCATTAAAACATAGTTCTTAAACTGATAAAAAACATCTTATTAAGCAGAAAACATAAGTATCTAGTACATCAAGTCATTCTTAACAAATCATAACAAGTCATCTATGGCCAGTAGGATGCCAGACTTCAATCCATCCAAAGTGACTTCCTATTCAGCATCAATACCTATTTAACCTAGCATGCATGCTAAAACAATTAGCCACGCTGAATAGTATCTAGTTTAGGAATGTCGCGTTACATTTTGAATGAAAGCTTTGAAACACTAATGTTAGACAATACTATAACCTCAATCATACACGTCAAGTCGTCAACATCAATTATTAATATGAACATCAATTTGTGAAGCCACCTTTACAACACTGCTTGACACAAAGCCAAGCGAATCGGTGTAAGGCTCCCCATTCCTGCTACGCGATCACACGCAAATGATCCACCAATACTTTTAATTTTTTAAACACATTAAAAATGAATGGACAATTATACCCTCACGAATCAACGTCCAATTCGGACATAGTTAGCCACAAGGAGTCAAATAGTTAGCATTCGTAAACCGAAGGCTGTAATTTGAGAAAAAAAACAAGAATTCGTAGTTAAGTGGTTAAAATGGGTAAACAACCGGGAAGTGAAACCGATATTAACTCTTTGGCTAGGAGTTCGCCAGAAAGTCCAAATTTCCTAAAAAGTGTAAAAAGTCATAAAACACCATAATGTCAACCATAAAACACACCAAAAACCCACAAATAATATGATGAAGATTACTAAAACATCATGTATGTGGGTTTTGTGTTGTGTTTTAGATGTTAAGGCTCTGATTATGGAATGACAAATATTATTGTGTTTTATGTTGTTTAGCATTTTGTGTTTTATATTCATAGTTATACGATGGTGTGTTTGAAGTTTTTACGGACTATTAGAGTTTGAATATGGTGTTTTAGTAATATTCATTTAATTATTTGTGAGTTTTAGGTGTGTTTTATGCCTGAAATTATTGTGTTTTATGACTTTTTACACTTTTTAGGAAAAACACACTTTCCGTAGGATCCCCACTCTAACTCTTTAACTTTTATTATTATTTAGGGTTATTGGATTTTATCACCCCCAACTATCGGCCTTTGGCCGTTGCCACCCCCAACTAACACTTTGACACCCGGCACCCCCAACTTGACTTTTAGTTTGTGCTGGCACCACTCAGTTAAATCTTTACTAACTGGGTTTTTTCTTATCCTACGTGGCATGGACTTGCTGAGATGGACTGGATTACATGGCGAATGACGTGGCATTAACCTTCATCTCCTTCAAATTACCAGAACTCAAAATGGTGTTCCAGGTGCAGGCACCACAATTCAATTCCTTATAATCATTCAATAGTCATCACCTAATTGTTTTTAACCAACTTTTTGATAAAAAAAAAACACAAAAAATCAAATCTTTAAACACACCCAATTGTTCAAATCTTTCTCTAGTGAATAAAGGCAACACTCGCATACAACAGAAGGTAATTTTGAAGGAATCTTTAGGTTTCTGCAAGTGTAATAACATTAACAGTACAAGTCATTAAACACACCCAACCCAACCCAATGTCATCTCTAATTAACATACAATACAATACTCACTTTGGCCATTCCTCTGCAATGTCGTCTTCACCCAACACCCAACACTCCTTCCCTTAACACCGTCTCTAACATGCCAGCTGTCTAGCTGTCTGATACCTTAACGCAAACGCTTTCTCTTGCGGAAAGAATCCAATCTGTACGCTAATTACAGTTGACATTTAGCCACACAATAAACCACCCCTAGATCCGCCGCCACAGTGCCACACAACTTTCCGACAACGGGATGCCGTCGATTTCAATAAATTTCAACAACAACCAGTAGATCTGAGTCGATTTTAACAAGGTGGGAGTGGAGGCTGATGGTGACGGTGGAGGCTGATGGTGGCGGTGGTGGCAATGGAGGTTGAGAGTGGCGGTGGTAAAGCGAGAAAGGGGTGGGTGGACTGATGTTGGCGGTGGTAGCAACGTGGGGGCAATGGAGAAAGGGGTGGTGTGCGGTGGTGGGAGGATTTGGTGAGTTGTGAGTGATGGTGTTGAGTGGTGGAGTGGGGGTGCCGGAACCGGTGGTGGCAGAGGAGTTGAAGCTGAGGCTTTGGAGGTCGTCGGAGAGATCATCGTTGGAGGTCGTCGGAGAAATCATCTCTGGTGATGAAGATGAAGATGAGGCAAGGGGTTGAAGATGATAATGATTTGATTTTATTGTTGAATTTGGATATTTATTGTCTGGACATACATACACATATTGTTGTATATAATTGGCCACCTCATCAAAAACAAGACATGTCATCAAAAAATGGCCACGTCAGCCAAAAAAAATAACCAAGTTAGTGCAAAGTTAACTGGGTGGTGCCAGCACAAACTAAAAGTCAAGTTGGGGGTGTCGGGTGTCAAAGTGTTAGTTGCGGGTGGCAACGACCAAAGGCCGATAGTTAGAGGTGATAAAATCCAATAACCCTATTATTTATATACATCGAGTTACGTAGTTATGTGTTGCTTCTCACTTAGTTATGTTGGATATGGTATATTTGATATGACGATGCATGCGTAAGCTAATCAAATTATGAGAATAATTTTGAGAACTGGGTAAATTACACTTATTTAGGGACCACTTATTTAGTTTTTATTAATTAAAGCCCCTACCCATCATTACCTAATTATTAATTTTTGTTTTTATTAATTAATTATAAAAAACCAATCTTTATTTTGATTGGTCAATGGTTGAAAAGGAAAGCACATAACGCCGTGAAATATATGGCGCCTGCCCCCATTTTTCCCCCCATAACGCCGCCCGTCGCGGTGTGCGGGGCGCTATGGGGGCGCTATCTTTGAATTGGGCGCCATATAAGGCCCCATTACACAAGGTCTAATAAATGAGAAAATCACATCTGCCAACAGATCTATTTGTGTGGTGGTGGCAATGGTGGCGGAACAAGTGGAGAAGAAGGACCGAAAAGAATAGGGTTTTATTTATAAGTAAACTAGGTTATCACCCGGGAAATGCTTCCCGGGCTGGAGAAAGTTATACATACTTAAATAAAATGATAAAAAATAAGTGACATGTTATATGAAATCAAAAAGCAACAGTTTACATTATAAGCTACCAAAGACTTCTTTATGACATATTAATGTGTTGGCCATAATTAGAGTTATAAAGTTGCTCCGCCATCTAAACAATTATCTATCCAAAAGAGTGTACTCTCTCTCGTTCAAACTTCGTTTACCAAATGTAGTATTTTTTCAACTTGAGCCAGGTTTTTTTAAAGGCCAACATAATATCATTAGAAATCTTGCGAGTAGCAAACACCAGTTGTACAGAATTCTCAAAAAAGAAACATATTACAGTACGTGGAGGCAATCCATTAGCCATACTACGATACAAACCCAAAATAAAGCGCCAAAACACGGCCAAAAAACTATTACAACTTATTTCGATCTATTTTTTTTTACCCAAAGGATTGCGACGACTTTGACTTCTTCAATCACTCCTCACACTCATACTCTATGTAATATATACCTAGAGAAATAGATAACAAAAAATTTTCAAGGAAATAAAACCAAACTCAAATCATACAAAAAGAATGATATATTAAAATCATACAAAAAGAATGACATATTAAACTATTTATGATTGATTAATACTTGATTAAAATCATACAAAAAGAGTAATATATTAAACTCACCTCCACTTAATGCGTCATTTCGCTCTAGTATATCTCCTTGCCTTTAGTTGCCATTTCCTTGTAGATCTAAATCAAGAAACAATCCATTACCCGTTTCTTGAATTGGTTACTTCAAATTTACATATATTATCGCTAATAGTTAAAACATGTGAAAACCAACCCGACCCGTACCTTTTGCCATGCTTGCTAGCTTAGTAATAATACACGGGCTTGAAAATTGATATATCACCGATATTAACTGCATAGCTAATGCATACGATATTGCAGAATTGAAACATATGCCAAAATCAGGATCTTGTTTTTAAGTAAAAAAATGTTAAATCTAAATGAAGAAAAACCCACAAAGAGTTCTTTAAACTGCTACATCGTACACCCATATTTTTCTTTAAAAACAAATTAGCAAATAATAAAAAGGTACAACAAATTGTACCCTCAATAAGTATACAGAAACTGCCAAACAGGAGTTAGTATATCTCTCACGCATACACGTTATGATATTTCTTTGCTTGTTTTATTATCGGTTTGTTTGATTTATTATTTAACATAAGTGTGTTTTCTACCCGGTTCCTATTTAAAGCTTGCTATAATCTTTTTAGTATATGGTATAAACAGTAAACAAATTGTAGGACTTAGTAGCTTACAGAACTATGATCTAGGTTGCGTGCAGTGGCGCATATTGCAAGTTGTTCAAAACAAATAAATTGACATTTCCACAGCTTGGGTAGATCAAGTCTTCGTCTCTCGGTCTCTACGACCACCTGAAGTCACAAAATACTCAACGAAGACATTAATATTAAAAACAATTTACGTAGACTGAAATAAAGTAATGCGTTAAAAAACTTACTACGAATACATCTAGACCACCTTCAACAACAGTTTGTATACCATATGCAACGCGCTAGAACAAATCAAAAACAACAAACTATAATCAAGATGTGAACTACAATTACATATTTAGATGAACATGAGGATATATTTACTTTAAAATTCATGCTGGCTGCTCATCTAAGATGAAAAAGTTTATCCAAAGCTTTATCACTGTTTCCTTTACCTGAATAAGTAACAATATTTTACGGTTTTGGTTATTGTTTCCTTTACCACTCATCATCTTCTTCAACAAAACTTCTGCATCATCAAGTTTCATCGCATTACACAAAGCACAAAAATAACACTCATACGCCATTAGTTCCGGAACAACACCCTCGCAGTTTAACTGAAAAATCGCTCGTCTACCTTCCGTTAACACTTTCTTTTCCTAACCCGACCGACCCGTTTTGGCAGTCTTAGTAACAATACCTGAGCTCGAAATACATCCAAAGCAAACCCATTGAAACAGCTTATGACAGCTTGTCGAATATCCAACCAAAAATTCTCCAGGGACCTCAATGTTGACAGCAACAGACCCGGTCTGCGCCCACACAACATGTTGATGTTCACACCCCTCCCTTCTCTTGCATGTACCTCCACCTGTACAAATCAAACACATCATGTCATGTTCATCATGTCTGCAATAAGCCCAAATAGAAGCCTAAATATTTATTTTTTCAAATTAGTCGACTTACGTACAATCTCACTCTAATCAAATCCTAAATAAAACACAACTCATTCATTCTAGCTATAACTATAGTTCAGATACGTTATAACCAAAATCAAAAGTAAAATATGTAACATGAGCTCAAAAGAAAATAAAGAAGTGATCCACAAAAAAAGATTTTTAACAACCTTCAACATGATCTGGGGTACTTCCACTGACAGTTGAAGAAGTGGCGGCATGGTTATTTGCAGCTTCTGGTGGTACTGGGCTAGACGGGCCACTGAAAGGCCTGATTCCGCCAGAAAATGCCAGAGGATATTGAAGCCTGGGAACGGTTGGATAAGCAGAGCCCATATAACCGGCTGGTGGAACCGCATAGTTTCTTGGAGATACTGCATGAGCCCATAAGTTCCAGTAGCCTACTTACAAAATCAACTCTTATTCATATAGTAACTTCAATGCCAAATGAAAATAGCGACTAAAAAAGACCACATAATAAAAGTAGTTCAGTGACTATGATAAAACAAACCTGATACCCATAACCATTATATGGTGACATGTATCCCATTGGAAGCGCTCCAAATAAAGACTCCTTTTATCGCTAATCAGAGAATCCACCATATTAACATGAGAATTCTTTGTTGGAACCGAAGAAACTTGAAACATGAGAATTCTTTGTTGGAACTCAAGATTTTGCCATTTCTATCTCTTGCATTCTGCTAGTGTTGCAGAACCTAATTTGTTTGTTTGTAATTTTCTAGACATACCAATCCCACAATTTGACACAGTTACCTTGGGTGGGCCCGCTTCCAGGAGATATAGCCGAAGTTGAAGCATACTGCAGAATCTTCAGAGCTGCTGAAAGCCTGCACAATGCATTAATGGACACATTATGCAACCCACTTACATGTGAATGCAGTGTTTCTTATGCTTTCCCTACAAAGGACGGGTACTCTTTTGGTTGCATCTTTGTTAGGTTCCTCATGTAAGCAACACGTAGAGACGGGTACTCTGTCATTAGTCTAAGAACATTTTGTGCACGAGCATCACCAGATCTCTTTTGTATTCCATACTGTTGGCATGAGACCACGTATGTAAACTTCATATCAGCCACTGCTTGACACTGAACCCACAATGACCATTCTCCCTTCATCTGATCCTCATTTAATTCAATCGCCTTATACCCTTCCATCAAATCTGGTCAAAATCCATAACAGCATTAACAATTCTGTCAATGTCAAACTTCATTTATAACCACAAAACGGCTATGTACCATCATCTTTAGCCATATCAAGGAAAGCCTGAAGCTCTAAAGCTTTGCAATAATACATCATCCCCCTAACTACCATAAATTAAATGGGATCAGTTTAACTAAATTAGTAGAATGTCGAAGGCGAGTAAACTAAAGGTCAACATGTACCGGTTTTGGTCAAGGTTGTCCTCTATATGAAGCCCAAAGACGTAGTTGAACTTCTAACTCATCGTTTCCTTTTAAGTCATATTCATTGTGACAACCCACTCTCAAGAAAGTTGTTCCACGCATCTATATAGATCATCACCGGTCAATTATATAACTGCATATATATACACACACACACAACGGTGCCATGTAAGCACCTGACAGAATACGACAAACCTGGGAAAATCTTTTGCAAATAGAAGAGGATTGATACTCCATCCTCGTTTTGGACTTCCAAATCATGCAACGAAAAGAGAACCTCCTCATTGTAGTAAGGGGTGAGCACACTGCCATAAAACCATATAAATACACAGATTTAGAAACATGAAAAAAGACATTGTTCATGTTATACTCGTGCAGAATGGTCTAGAGGATACGCTGCATAAATCATACAAACTTACGAGAAGGAAAGCATATTGCGAACTTTAGGGGCTGAGGGCATATCCATAAACAATGAATTGGAGAAGAAGGATATTCGTCTTCTCGCTTCCAAGTTTGAAGGCACGTCCATAGCAGATTCCTTAACTGTAAGCAGTAAGTACAACCTATTGATCTACAAAAGAACACCGTGTGAGAAGAATATACTAAGACCTCAACATGTGTGTAATTTTTTGGAAAAGTTACTTTTTCCTTCCAAGCTTCTGATTCTGGAGTCGGGAACAGGATTGCTCCTGCAGGTTGAAACAACTGGTATTGTTCATCCACCTCGTATCCTTGCCCATCCATACTATACACGGAGAGAAAAAATAAAATGTAAGAATTACAGAAAGTAAAATACAACTATAGAAGCAGATACAGGAAAGGTTTTACTTTGGTTCTTCCATTACGTCTCTGGTCACAACTTCATGCATATCCTGGAAAAGAATTACAACTTGATCCCTGTCCTCCTGCTTATTTGTTAACTGTGAATACCAAACATTGTGTTAGCTATGTAAAGATTATAAAAAGTTGTTACAAAGAGCTACTAAAACACATACCAAGTAATCCCAGTTACCACCCTGCAATGTTTTCTCCAGAAAACAAAATGTCCATGTTTTTTTCAAAATAAAAGGCGTTCGCCTTCAACATATTTCACTTTCGAACGCAAACGATTAGAGAACCAAATGAGATCGAGGAAGAAACATAACTACAATGGGTCAGTTTCTAGCATCAACAGTCAACTTTAACACAAATGTTTCCCAAAAACTCATAGGATTTTATACAAAAGTCAACTTTATTATGTCAAGTGTCTGCCCTCTTTTCCTTGACCTGTGAGAGAAATGAATAGAGACCTACCTTTTTTTCTTATCAATATCCTCATGGCGGCATTGTTTTAGTCCTCTGTCATATCAATTTAAGCAAAGTCAACTTGTCAAAGATCCATTAGTATCAGAAACAAAACCTTTATCTGCATCATATCACAGTAAGAACACCAGCAAAATGTAACTACCAAAAAAAAAAAAGAAACTAAGTGAAGGTCTTACCTCGTCAAATGTGTATCATTGACCAGCATTCTCTGATCTTATTAATAACTGCATCATCATATGAACCTGGAAAGGGAATATACTAAAGATGGTCACTTTTACATGCCCATGCAGTTTCAAATGACTTTCTAGATCAAACAGTAATATTTTACCCCTGGACTTGCACCTTCTGTCAAGAAGATATCATTTGGATCAGCAGGAAAACCTTCCCGAGCTTCAATACCAGCATCAATGGTGTCGCGCAATCCTTTAATAACCTGATGCCAAAACCAAACCATAACGTGTCCGTGACTTACTTAAATAGCCATGGCTTTTTCTGGCATGTTTCAACTGATAAGCATGTGTGTCTACTTGTTCAAATTGCAGAGCTACAACGAAGTTAATTACCTGACTGTGGCTATATGCACCAACAACTCTTACAGATTTTTGATACTCATTGTTGCAAGTTTTATGGAATCTGCACTGAAAGAAGTTAGTAAAGATATTTGTTGATCCACCATGACAATTTCATTCAAGAACAATAAATTGTTTCTATGGATATATATTTTGAAAAAAACAAATTAATACCATTTTTTCACTGCCAGTCCCTCTATCCAGCTCGCCAGGCGTCGATGGTTTCTTTGATTGAAACTTTTGCAATGATGCTATATAGCCAGCCAAGGTTGTAGAGTTGATGCCAATTACCTACACTTAGAACACAAGAGATAAAAACAGAGAAGGATCGGTAAATAAGAGGTTGCAATAATTGAATTGATACATACTTCAGTAAAACTCTATACATAATTAAAACATATTTTACAAAACAAAACCTAAAGAGCTTGAAACCCTAGCAGCCACCCTGTAGTCCTTGCCGTGCACGACCACTGTTGGACAAAACCCTAAATCAACCCATCTCACTGTCATGGTTCCTCTACAGGCCACCACCACCATCACTATCTTCCTCTATCGAATCGCACTGAAGATCGAGAGAGAAGGAACCCTAGCCGCCGCAGCTAATCGTATGCCTTCAAAAATCGAGCCTCGTCAGGCATGTACTTGAAGATGATCTAAATAGGATCAAGCTCAGAGAAAATCATCGATGAACGAAATAATCGATGAAAGATAGAAGAAATGGATGAAATCGAATGAAATCATCCATGAAAGACAGAAGAAATCATAGAAAAATAAGAATGGATACATTGACGTACCAGATGTTAATGAAATCGTAAGAGATGGTGGATTTTCTTGATCAGCGGCGACAGAGATTAGGGTTCGTGAAGGAAAACATGAGGCAATTGAAGGATTTAGGCTTATTAGGAAATTTATATAACCGGGTCAAACATACGGGTAATCCGTAAGTCGGATCCATGAAAAAAATGAAAAAAAGGATCCGCGAGCTTTTACAAGTTCCATCCATTTTCCCGCCAAAACCCAATCCTAGATAGAGGCTTTAATCTAATGCCACATCAGCCCAAATCTTCTTGTTTATTATATATAATAGAATAGATAATAGATAATAGATTTTTAAATAAAATGGTAGCGTAAAATTACCAACTTACCCTCATGTGTAAGGCACATGTCTGACTTAACTGAAAATTTTAACAAAGTTAGTGCTAAAGGACGTAGTGTGTAATGAGTTTTCCAAATAAAGGACTGTAACTGTAATTATTGAAGTTAAAGGGTATCCATTGCAATCCTATGCAAACATAAAGGACGGAATGTGTAATTTACCCTTTTGAACCACAGGTGTAGTGAATGCTGGTTGATTTTATAGGAGATGAAAATAGGCAAATAGTTGCAACCAAAATCACAATACCTCTTAAACCTGTTCAATAAGACTTGATTATATGTAATGTTTTTCGTTGACATATTTTAAAAATACTCTTTGACCAGACAAGGACTATCATTGGGTACAATGTGAACTATAGGGAGAGATGTATGTAAGCAGAAATTCATAATGAGATGTGTTTCTTTATTCTAATGAGCGGTTGACATGGCCCCTCTTTGATTCAACTAGATGGAAATGCGTAACTAGGCTGCAAACGAACCAAACGTCAAGTGAACAGTTCGTGAACAGCTTGGCAGAAGTCCATTTGTGCTCGTTCGTTTAGTAAACAAACGAACAAGAACAAGATATTTCATTTGTTTAGTTAAATAAACGAACATGAACAAGGGCCACGTTCGTTCATTTATGTTCGTGAATGTGTTCGTTTATGTTCGATAGTTCATTTGTATTTTTAGTTTTTATATTTTATTTAAATACTTCAAAATTCAGACAAATAAAATATTTAGTAAGTGTTAGTGTATTATATATTCTGCTCATGAATGCTTGTTTGTGTTCGTTTGTTTCCATTTGTGTTCATTAACGTTCGTTTTTGTTCGTTGTCTAAAATTAACAAACGAACACGCTCATTTCCTTGACAAACGAACTCAAAAATAAAATCTCGTTAGGTAAGTGTTCATGAACAGTCTGTGAACACGTATATTTCTTAACAAACGAACACGAACAAGGTCTAGTTCGTATTTGTTCGGTTCGGTTGTAGCCCTATGCGTAACCATGCTCAAACTAAGTTTGATTTAAGAGTAAAGTATATGGATTGTTCGCGTGGTTTGGCGCAAATTATGGATTTCGGTCGTAAGGTTTAAAATTTACGGATATAGTCCCCAACTACCATGTTTAATTTCATCCATAGTCTAAGCTAACTGGGTTTGTTAAGCGTTAAATGAGCCACACCGAGGGTGATATGACTAATTTACCCTTTTCAAAATTTCACTATGACCCCTATAACTTAGTCATATTCCTATTTTAATATTTAGGGACCACTTATTTAGTTTTTATTAATTAAAGCCCCTACCCATCATTACCTAATTATTAATTTTTGTTTTTATTAATTAATTATAAAAAACCATTCTTTATTTTGATTGGTCAATGGTTGAAAAGGAAAGCACATAACGCCGTGAAATATATGGCGCCTGCCCCCATTTTTCCCCCCATAACGCCGCCCGTCGCGGTGTGCGGGGCGCTATGGGGGCGCTATCTTTGAATTGGGCGCCATATAAGGCCCCATTACACAAGGTCTAATAAATGAGAAAATCACATCTGCCAACAGATCTATTTGTGTGGTGGTGGCAATGGTGGCGGAACAAGTGGAGAAGAAGGACCGAAAAGAATAGGGTTTTATTTATAAGTAAACTAGGTTATCACCCGGGAAATGCTTCCCGGGCTGGAGAAAGTTATACATACTTAAATAAAATGATAAAAAATAAGTGACATGTTATATGAAATCAAAAAGCAACAGTTTACATTATAAGCTACCAAAGACTTCTTTATGACATATTAATGTGTTGGCCATAATTAGAGTTATAAAGTTGCTCCGCCATCTAAACAATTATCTATCCAAAAGAGTGTACTCTCTCTCGTTCAAACTTCGTTTACCAAATGTAGTATTTTTTCAACTTGAGCCAGGTTTTTTTAAAGGCCAACATAATATCATTAGAAATCTTGCGAGTAGCAAACACCAGTTGTACAGAATTCTCAAAAAAGAAACATATTACAGTACGTGGAGGCAATCCATTAGCCATACTACGATACAAACCCAAAATAAAGCGCCAAAACACGGCCAAAAAACTATTACAACTTATTTCGATCTATTTTTTTTTACCCAAAGGATTGCGACGACTTTGACTTCTTCAATCACTCCTCACACTCATACTCTATGTAATATATACCTAGAGAAATAGATAACAAAAAATTTTCAAGGAAATAAAACCAAACTCAAATCATACAAAAAGAATGATATATTAAAATCATACAAAAAGAATGACATATTAAACTATTTATGATTGATTAATACTTGATTAAAATCATACAAAAAGAGTAATATATTAAACTCACCTCCACTTAATGCGTCATTTCGCTCTAGTATATCTCCTTGCCTTTAGTTGCCATTTCCTTGTAGATCTAAATCAAGAAACAATCCATTACCCGTTTCTTGAATTGGTTACTTCAAATTTACATATATTATCGCTAATAGTTAAAACATGTGAAAACCAACCCGACCCGTACCTTTTGCCATGCTTGCTAGCTTAGTAATAATACACGGGCTTGAAAATTGATATATCACCGATATTAACTGCATAGCTAATGCATACGATATTGCAGAATTGAAACATATGCCAAAATCAGGATCTTGTTTTTAAGTAAAAAAATGTTAAATCTAAATGAAGAAAAACCCACAAAGAGTTCTTTAAACTGCTACATCGTACACCCATATTTTTCTTTAAAAACAAATTAGCAAATAATAAAAAGGTACAACAAATTGTACCCTCAATAAGTATACAGAAACTGCCAAACAGGAGTTAGTATATCTCTCACGCATACACGTTATGATATTTCTTTGCTTGTTTTATTATCGGTTTGTTTGATTTATTATTTAACATAAGTGTGTTTTCTACCCGGTTCCTATTTAAAGCTTGCTATAATCTTTTTAGTATATGGTATAAACAGTAAACAAATTGTAGGACTTAGTAGCTTACAGAACTATGATCTAGGTTGCGTGCAGTGGCGCATATTGCAAGTTGTTCAAAACAAATAAATTGACATTTCCACAGCTTGGGTAGATCAAGTCTTCGTCTCTCGGTCTCTACGACCACCTGAAGTCACAAAATACTCAACGAAGACATTAATATTAAAAACAATTTACGTAGACTGAAATAAAGTAATGCGTTAAAAAACTTACTACGAATACATCTAGACCACCTTCAACAACAGTTTGTATACCATATGCAACGCGCTAGAACAAATCAAAAACAACAAACTATAATCAAGATGTGAACTACAATTACATATTTAGATGAACATGAGGATATATTTACTTTAAAATTCATGCTGGCTGCTCATCTAAGATGAAAAAGTTTATCCAAAGCTTTATCACTGTTTCCTTTACCTGAATAAGTAACAATATTTTACGGTTTTGGTTATTGTTTCCTTTACCACTCATCATCTTCTTCAACAAAACTTCCGCATCATCAAGTTTCATCGCATTACACAAAGCACAAAAATAACACTCATACGCCATTAGTTCCGGAACAACACCCTCGCAGTTTAACTGAAAAATCGCTCGTCTACCTTCCGTTAACACTTTCTTTTCCTAACCCGACCGACCCGTTTTGGCAGTCTTAGTAACAATACCTGAGCTCGAAATACATCCAAAGCAAACCCATTGAAACAGCTTATGACAGCTTGTCGAATATCCAACCAAAAATTCTCCAGGGACCTCAATGTTGACAGCAACAGACCCGGTCTGCGCCCACACAACATGTTGATGTTCACACCCCTCCCTTCTCTTGCATGTACCTCCACCTGTACAAATCAAACACATCATGTCATGTTCATCATGTCTGCAATAAGCCCAAATAGAAGCCTAAATATTTATTTTTTCAAATTAGTCGACTTACGTACAATCTCACTCTAATCAAATCCTAAATAAAACACAACTCATTCATTCTAGCTATAACTATAGTTCAGATACGTTATAACCAAAATCAAAAGTAAAATATGTAACATGAGCTCAAAAGAAAATAAAGAAGTGATCCACAAAAAAAGATTTTTAACAACCTTCAACATGATCTGGGGTACTTCCACTGACAGTTGAAGAAGTGGCGGCATGGTTATTTGCAGCTTCTGGTGGTACTGGGCTAGACGGGCCACTGAAAGGCCTGATTCCGCCAGAAAATGCCAGAGGATATTGAAGCCTGGGAACGGTTGGATAAGCAGAGCCCATATAACCGGCTGGTGGAACCGCATAGTTTCTTGGAGATACTGCATGAGCCCATAAGTTCCAGTAGCCTACTTACAAAATCAACTCTTATTCATATAGTAACTTCAATGCCAAATGAAAATAGCGACTAAAAAAGACCACATAATAAAAGTAGTTCAGTGACTATGATAAAACAAACCTGATACCCATAACCATTATATGGTGACATGTATCCCATTGGAAGCGCTCCAAATAAAGACTCCTTTTATCGCTAATCAGAGAATCCACCATATTAACATGAGAATTCTTTGTTGGAACTGAAGAAACTTGAAACATGAGAATTCTTTGTTGGAACTCAAGATTTTGCCATTTCTATCTCTTGCATTCTGCTAGTGTTGCAGAACCTAATTTGTTTGTTTGTAATTTTCTAGACATACCAATCCCACAATTTGACACAGTTACCTTGGGTGGGCCCGCTTCCAGGAGATATAGCCGAAGTTGAAGCATACTGCAGAATCTTCAGAGCTGCTGAAAGCCTGCACAATGCATTAATGGACACATTATGCAACCCACTTACATGTGAATGCAGTGTTTCTTATGCTTTCCCTACAAAGGACGGGTACTCTTTTGGTTGCATCTTTGTTAGGTTCCTCATGTAAGCAACACGTAGAGACGGGTACTCTGTCATTAGTCTAAGAACATTTTGTGCACGAGCATCACCAGATCTCTTTTGTATTCCATACTGCTTGCATGAGACCACGTATGTAAACTTCATATCAGCCACTGCTTGACACTGAACCCACAATGACCATTCTCCCTTCATCTGATCCTCATTTAATTCAATCGCCTTATACCCTTCCATCAAATCTGGTCAAAATCCATAACAGAATTAACAATTCTGTCAACGTCAAACTTCATTTATAACCACAAAACGGCTATGTACCATCATCTTTAGCCATATCAAGGAAAGCCTGAAGCTCTAAAGCTTTGCAATAATACATCATCCCCCTAACTTCCATAAATTAAATGGGATCAGTTTAACTAAATTGGTAGAATGTCGAAGGCGAGTAAACTAAAGGTCAACATGTACCGGTTTTGGTCAAGGTTGTCCTCTATATGAAGCCCAAAGACGTAGTTGAACTTCTAACTCATCGTTTCCTTTTAAGTCATATTCATTGTGACAACCCACTCTCAAGAAAGTTGTTCCACGCATCTATATAGATCATCACCGGTCAATTATATAACTGCATATATACACACACACACACACACACACACAACGGTGCCATGTAAGCACCTGACAGAATACGACAAACCTGGGAAAATCTTTTGAAAATAGAAGAGGATTGATACTCCATCCTCGTTTTGGACTTCCAAATCATGCAACGAAAAGAGAACCTCCTCATTGTAGTAAGGGGTGAGCACACTGCCATAAAACCATATAAATACACAGATTTAGAAACATGAAAAAAGACATTGTTCATGTTATACTCGTGCAGAATGGTCTAGAGGATACGCTGCATAAATCATACAAACTTACAAGAAGGAAAGCATATTGCGAACTTTAGGGGCTGAGGGCATATCCATAAACAATGAATTGGAGAAGAAGGATATTCGTCTTCTCGCTTCCAAGTTTGAAGGCACGTCCATAGCAGATTCCTTAACTGTAAGCAGTAAGTACAACCTATTGATCTACAAAAGAACACCGTGTGAGAAGAATATACTAAGACCTCAACATGTGTGTAATTTTTTGGAAAAGTTACTTTTTCCTTCCAAGCTTCTGATTCTGGAGTCGGGAACAGGATTGCTCCTGCAGGTTGAAACAACTGGTATTGTTCATCCACCTCGTATCCTTGCCCATCCATACTATACACGGAGAGAAAAAATAAAATGTAAGAATTACAGAAAGTAAAATACAACTATAGAAGCAGATACAGGAAAGGTTTTACTTTGGTTCTTCCATTACGTCTCTGGTCACAACTTCATGCATATCCTGGAAAAGAATTACAACTTGATCCCTGTCCTCCTGCTTATTTGTTAACTGTGAATACCAAACATTGTGTTAGCTATGTAAAGATTATAAAAAGTTGTTACAAAGAGCTACTAAAACACATACCAAGTAATCCCAGTTACCACCCTGCAATGTTTTCTCCAGAAAACAAAATGTCCATGTTTTTTTCAAAATAAAAGGCGTTCGCCTTCAACATATTTCACTTTCGAACGCAAACGATTAGAGAACCAAATGAGATCGAGGAAGAAACATAACTACAATGGGTCAGTTTCTAGCATCAACAGTCAACTTTAACACAAATGTTTCCCAAAAACTCATAGGATTTTATACAAAAGTCAACTTTATTATGTCAAGTGTCTGCCCTCTTTTCCTTGACCTGTGAGAGAAATGAATAGAGACCTACCTTTTTTTCTTATCAATATCCTCATGGCGGCATTGTTTTAGTCCTCTGTCATATCAATTTAAGCAAAGTCAACTTGTCAAAGATCCATTAGTATCAGAAACAAAACCTTTATCTGCATCATATCACAGTAAGAACACCAGCAAAATGTAACTACCAAAAAAAAAAGAAACTAAGTGAAGGTCTTACCTCGTCAAATGTGTATCATTGACCAGCATTCTCTGATCTTATTAATAACTGCATCATCATATGAACCTGGAAAGGGAATATACTAAAGATGGTCACTTTTACATGCCCATGCAGTTTCAAATGACTTTCTAGATCAAACAGTAATATTTTACCCCTGGACTTGCACCTTCTGTCAAGAAGATATCATTTGGATCAGCAGGAAAACCTTCCCGAGCTTCAATACCAGCATCAATGGTGTCGCGCAATCCTTTAATAACCTGATGCCAAAACCAAACCATAACGTGTCCGTGACTTACTTAAATAGCCATGGCTTTTTCTGGCATGTTTCAACTGATAAGCATGTGTGTCTACTTGTTCAAATTGCAGAGCTACAACGAAGTTAATTACCTGACTGTGGCTATATGCACCAACAACTCTTACAGATTTTTGATACTCATTGTTGCAAGTTTTATGGAATCTGCACTGAAAGAAGTTAGTAAAGATATTTGTTGATCCACCATGACAATTTCATTCAAGAACAATAAATTGTTTCTATGGATATATATTTTGAAAAAAACAAATTAATACCATTTTTTCACTGCCAGTCCCTCTATCCAGCTCGCCAGGCGTCGATGGTTTCTTTGATTGAAGCTTTTGCAATGATGCTATATAGCCAGCCAAGGTTGTAGAGTTGATGCCAATTACCTACACTTAGAACACAAGAGATAAAAACAGAGAAGGATCGGTAAATAAGAGGTTGCAATAATTGAATTGATACATACTTCAGTAAAACTCTATACATAATTAAAACATATTTTACAAAACAAAACCTAAAGAGCTTGAAACCCTAGCAGCCACCCTGTAGTCCTTGCCGTGCACGACCACTGTTGGACAAAACCCTAAATCAACCCATCTCACTGTCATGGTTCCTCTACAGGCCACCACCACCATCACTATCTTCCTCTATCGAATCGCACTGAAGATCGAGAGAGAAGGAACCCTAGCCGCCGCAGCTAATCGTATGCCTTCAAAAATCGAGCCTCGTCAGGCATGTACTTGAAGATGATCTAAATAGGATCAAGCTCAGAGAAAATCATCGATGAACGAAATAATCGATGAAAGATAGAAGAAATGGATGAAATCGAATGAAATCATCCATGAAAGACAGAAGAAATCATAGAAAAATAAGAATGGATACATTGACGTACCAGATGTTAATGAAATCGTAAGAGATGGTGGATTTTCTTGATCAGCGGCGACAGAGATTAGGGTTCGTGAAGGAAAACATGAGGCAATTGAAGGATTTAGGCTTATTAGGAAATTTATATAACCGGGTCAAACATACGGGTAATCCGTAAGTCGGATCCATGAAAAAAATGAAAAAAAGGATCCGCGAGCTTTTACAAGTTCCATCCATTTTCCCGCCAAAACCCAATCCTAGATAGAGGCTTTAATCTAATGCCACATCAGCCCAAATCTTCTTGTTTATTATATATAATAGAATAGATAATAGATAATAGATTTTTAAATAAAATGGTAGCGTAAAATTACCAACTTACCCTCATGTGTAAGGCACATGTCTGACTTAACTGAAAATTTTAACAAAGTTAGTGCTAAAGGACGTAGTGTGTAATGAGTTTTCCAAATAAAGGACTGTAACTGTAATTATTGAAGTTAAAGGGTATCCATTGCAATCCTATGCAAACATAAAGGACGGAATGTGTAATTTACCCTTTTGAACCACAGGTGTAGTGAATGCTGGTTGATTTTATAGGAGATGAAAATAGGCAAATAGTTGCAACCAAAATCACAATACCTCTTAAACCTGTTCAATAAGACTTGATTATATGTAATGTTTTTCGTTGACATATTTTAAAAATACTCTTTGACCAGACAAGGACTATCATTGGGTACAATGTGAACTATAGGGAGAGATGTATGTAAGCAGAAATTCATAATGAGATGTGTTTCTTTATTCTAATGAGCGGTTGACATGGCCCCTCTTTGATTCAACTAGATGGAAATGCGTAACTAGGCTGCAAACGAACCAAACGTCAAGTGAACAGTTCGTGAACAGCTTGGCAGAAGTCCATTTGTGCTCGTTCGTTTAGTAAACAAACGAACAAGAACAAGATATTTCATTTGTTTAGTTAAATAAACGAACATGAACAAGGGCCACGTTCGTTCATTTATGTTCGTGAATGTGTTCGTTTATGTTCGATAGTTCATTTGTATTTTTAGTTTTTATATTTTATTTAAATACTTCAAAATTCAGACAAATAAAATATTTAGTAAGTGTTAGTGTATTATATATTCTGCTCATGAATGCTTGTTTGTGTTCGTTTGTTTCCATTTGTGTTCATTAACGTTCGTTTTTGTTCGTTGTCTAAAATTAACAAACGAACACGCTCATTTCCTTGACAAACGAACTCAAAAATAAAATCTCGTTAGGTAAGTGTTCATGAACAGTCCGTGAACACGTATATTTCTTAACAAACGAACACGAACAAGGTCTAGTTCGTATTTGTTCGGTTCGGTTGTAGCCCTATGCGTAACCATGCTCAAACTAAGTTTGATTTAAGAGTAAAGTATATGGATTGTTCGCGTGGTTTGGCGCAAATTATGGATTTCGGTCGTAAGGTTTAAAATTTACGGATATAGTCCCCAACTACCATGTTTAATTTCATCCATAGTCTAAGCTAACTGGGTTTGTTAAGCGTTAAATGAGCCACACCGAGGGTGATATGACTAATTTACCCTTTTCAAAATTTCACTATGACCCCTATAACTTAGTCATATTCCTATTTTAATATTTAGGGACCACTTATTTAGTTCACTAAAATATAGAATTAGAGTAAACTACACTTTTAGTTCAATAGTTTATTTATAACACTTACAACCCAATAGTTTCTGGGTTTGTTTCAACTTTAGTCCACGCCACTAACATCCTTAGTATAATTCTGTAAAATTAATGTGAAATGAAAATATTACCCTTGAAATAAATACGAAATAATAACAAATTATCACCATCACAAATGCCCATAATCACCATCACAACTTATCATCACCATCCTCATCACCACCACATATCTTCACCAACCTAAACCCTAATTCTCCTCAACAACCATCACCTGCTGCAATTACCGTTGCCCAACCACCACACCACCACCACTGCAGATCTTCTAAATTCACCAGAACCACACTGCACACCATACTCACCATCAGATCCCCAAAATGTAGCTATCGTTGCTTACCTCCATCTCAAGCGCAACCCCCATGACCACCATCTCTGACCGACTCTGCAACCATCGCCACCACCATCGTTCACCTTCAATAAACCACTCCATCTCAACATCACATAACCAACACCAACCCCCCTTCATTCGCACACCCCGAACATCTAGATGCCTTCGAAACCACCCACCACCATTGTAAGCTTTCACCTTCTCCTACCCTTATCGCAAACCCTATCAGAGAACTCTCTCACCACCAAGACCTTCCATCAACATCACCACAACCATCTTCATTTATGCCTCAACCCTAATTGACATCACTACAACCCCCCCTGATTCGCCACCATCGACCTCCAACCACCTAAACGAGTCCTCCTTCCGTCCGGCCACCCTATCACCACTAGTGTAACGCCCATTCTTTCATGCGGTCAAAGGAGAATATTAAACAACGAAATTTATGACCAAATTTAATCTTTTGTACATTACTTGAAAATTTAAACAAAAGTTACAAGATATCCATTTAATCACTAGTTACGAACCTTCCACCACTTTACAAAACTATAAAACACAAGTCTTGAGATGATTTAATAACTAAACTTTAATTACATAATAACCAAAATGTTTTGACCCATTTGCGTAAACTAACTCCGGAAGCGCGTTGAGAGCAAAGCAGAGAGTGTGTGTTCACTTCAAGCTAGCAATCCCTTTAAAGTGTAGATTTTCCTACAACCACAACTCGACTTTAAGTTAATATAATGAATCTAACATGGAATTCAAACTTCTAGCAATCATGATAACCATCCAGAAACTTATTTGGAAACTATGTCATTTCTACTTTTTTTCTCTTTTTGTGTTTGGCTTTCACTTGTTCGCCCCGATAGAACGGGTAGAGCTTAATCATTATATGTCATCATTCTCATTAATTCGGTTGATTCGTTCATAAAAATTCATAATGGGTCAATTGTCCGACCATTCTTTGATATATCATTCTTGTTCGTTTGACCCGTTCGTATCGGGTCATTTTCATGACCATTCTTTTACATATCATTCTAGTACATTTGACCCGTTCATAACGGGTCATTCTCATGACCATACTTTACATATCATTCTAGTTCATTTGACCCGTTTATAACGGATCATTTTCATGACCATGTTTTTACACGCATAATAATTATTACAAAATATGATATTAAGCATTTCTACAAATAAGACTTCAATCGTACAAGTACCGGATCAACTATATGACCATATTAAACATTTCATTCTAGTCCATTGACCCGTTCGTACCGGATCAACTGTATGACCATATTAAACATTTCATTCTAGTCTGTTGACCCGTTCGTACTGGATCAACTGTATGACCATATTAAACATTTCATTCTAGTTCGTTGACCCGTTCGTAATGGGTCTATTACATGATCATTCTTTAACGTATTATGAATACCACAATATATATCAATAAACATTACTACAAGTAAACTTTAATCGTACAAGTAACGTACCTCAATCTTGAACGCCTTGTGCTTTCTTGTTACTCGGGCCTTCTTCTTTCACACCTAAATTTCACAATTAACATGCTTTAATCTCATGTTCTCATCTCATACTTTTCTTAACATAACACATTATTAATTTCTCACATTCTCGACATTAACTGTTTCGCATCATAATCATTTAGGATCATTGAAATCACATAAAAATCTCTATTCTAAGCATTTCATCAAACACTTGGTGTGCATACCTAAATCAAAGCATAATGTACAAGTAGTTTATGCACATTCTTCCTATTTCATAACATGGATGATTATAATCAATCAATTTCACATAATCATCACCCCATATCAATTTATCTAACAATATTTCATTATATACAAGTTCATACATCAACATTAATCCTATTTGCAACTACATGATCATCATACTTCATCATATTCTTACTACAAGTGGGTTTTCACTTTTAATCATCAAGATGAACATATTCAAGCATAATTCTTGTTCTATGAGGTGATTCTAACTCACAACCATACTAATTTCACATGAACTCATGGATTGATTGCAACCCACTTTCTACAAAATCACTAAATCATGAAATTCGACTTACCTTATGTTAAACAAGCATAGATGATTACTTATTAAGGCTCATGCATAAGATTGGCATGGATTTCACCCTTCAGTTTGTTAGAATTGCATTTTTAGGTTATGAAGAACATTTTCTTCCTTCCTTCTCTCTCTAATCCACGCACAAACACACACACACATACATAAAATTCCGCATTTTGTCTTTCTTATATTCTAACTTTCCCATATGCCATATTCAGCCCCTCATGTTTAATTTAGTATTTAATTTGATCAATACCTCTTATTTTTCTTGATATCCAATTCTTAAACCAAATATGGCAAACTTTCAAACCTGGAATAATGCTTTCAATATTAGTTCAATGTCTAAACCTCCGACCTTGGTCAGAGAAGAATACCCCCAATGGAAAATCAGGATGATCAACTTCCTTAATGGACATGATCGAGCTATGTTTCAATCCATTGTAAGGGGTCCACATGTACCAACTACTGGAATACCAGCTGTTCCAGGAACTGAGCAAACACCAGGCATCCCTGCCTCCTTGGTTCCCAAAAGTGAAAATCACTGGAGCCAAGAAGACAAGGACCTGGTGGCTACAGATGAAAGGGCCAAATCACTTTTGATTATGGCACTTCCAAATGACATATTCTCTTAAGTGGATGCATGTGCATCAGCTAAAGAGTTATGAGATCAGTTAGAAAATCTATGTGAAGGAGAAGAAAGAATGAAGAGAAACAAGAGAACCAATTTTGTTTCCTCTTATGAGAGATTTAAAAGTTTACCAAATGAAACTCTGTGTGAAACTTATAATAGATTTGCAAAACTTTTAAATGAGCTAAAGAAATTTGGAATTGAAAAATCAAACGATGAAAGAAATGTGAAATTCCTAAATGCTCTACCTAGAGAATGGAGTAATCTAACCATGACTTTAGCCTCCACCTTATAACTAGGAAATATGAGTCTGCATGACTTATATAGCATTCTTGTCCCCAAAGAAGATGAAATATATGAATAATCACACCAAAGAGGGGGGTCATTAGCTCTAATCTCAAACTCACAATGACCACCCACCTGTGATCCACAAACCTCAAATTGCCAAAATATTGAAAATTCTTATACATCTTCAGATTTTTCAACATTTGCCGAGTCAATCGCATTGCTCACCAAAAATTTTGAGCAGAGGTTAAGGGGAGGTAGCCACAAGTATCAGAAAAGTGACAAAGGGATGATGGAAGGAAAATCAAGGGATAAAGGAAAATCATAAGTTGTTTGTTACAAGTGTAAGTAAAAGGGTCATTATGCATCAGAGTGCAAGAATAAAAGACTGAAGGATGTTGCTTACTATGAAAAGAAGTTGGAAGAAGCCAAAAAGCAACAAGTAAGTTTGATAGTTGGGACAGATACATGGCTATCAGATGACTCTTCTGATGATGAAAAAGAAGAGATGGCAAATTTCTGTCTTATGGCACTTTCTGGTGAAGAACCTGAAAAATCAGAACAAAAGGTAAATTTAGATAATCTTGATCTTGAGCATAAATTAAACAGATTTATGTCAAATTTTCATTTTACGTATAGTTCTAATTTTTTCAAGTTAATACGACACAATGTACGAGTGTGGTTCAACTTTGTTATGTTTTGTTTCAAATTTTGCAAGTTAACACGGTTCAACGTGCATGTGTGGTTCAACGTTTTACCTCTTGAAGGGGTATGGTCCCAAAAACCTTGCGCAGGCACATTGGACCATACCACAAATTCATCACAATAAACCTCTTTAAGGGAACCCTGCGCGGCTGCGCACCGGTCCTAAAAAAGAGAACTTAAAAGAAGCAGTCTTCAACATCCGTGCGCCGAGATAGAACTAATATCACATCCTTGCGCGGGCTCATGCAACGGAATAGTTAGATTCGGGAGCAAAACCCTAAAAACATCTCCGCACGATTAAAACCAAGACTTAAACAAAAGAAGTCCTTTTCATTATAACAGAATTGACACGTGGCAAGGGGATGAAAGGTTACAGCTGTAAGACCTTCTTAAGACTTCATCGTGCATAAACCACTCGGTTATAACCGAATGGTGACGTGGCATCATCCTGAACGCTCATCCAGGTCACGACGATGGCACTGACTTGGAGAAGGATCTACTCACGTTCACTTTCCACGTGGCATCTCCCCAGCCACTGATCTCGCCCATGATCCATGTGCATAAACGTCACGTTAGTGATCAACGGCAAAAGATATAACCGCTTACGGAGAATGCTTTCCGTCAATCTCTCCGTCAACAAACTTTCCTGCCCAAATCCGGTTATAAATAAAACAACTCAGGTATAATCTCTCAAGTTACTCTCACTTCACTTTCACTATTACTTCTTCTTCTTCATTGAGATCTGTACTTATTCTAACGCCGGAGGGTGGTCACGGAGAGAACCCCCATTCTCCTTGTGGCGAGTCTAACGACTGTCTGTTTTGCAGATATCGTTCGGAGAAGGAGCTCAGTCCAATCCAGAATCAGACGAGAGGAATAACCCCTTTATGCAGAACTAAACCCCTGGTCCGATTGATTCCGGTCATTCGAACCACTATTTCTTCATTGGCGCCCACCGTTTCTTCAAATTTCATTCTCCTCTTCTCGTTTTGATTCATTTCTTTTCAATCTCCGTTTTCCACGGCAGAGACTCCATCAAACCGTCCATCAAGTCCTCGATCCGAAAACAGGGGTGGTCTAGCCCAGGTTACTCAGATCGATGGAATCATGGAAAAAACAGCTAGTCGCAAAAATAATGGGGCAAAAGGCTCTGTTACCTCAGATACACAATCTGGAACTCAGACTCATCCAAATCCACTTTCGGAGGAAACTCTAGGATATTGGTTCACCAAATTCCAAAATACCATGAACGAATTTTTTGTACCGAAATCGGCTACTCCAATACAAATGGTGCACACATTTAATGGATCTCATAATAATTCTTTAAACTTGCCGATTAAAGTAATGGAGGCATACTCCCAAGCAAACACCAGATCTGAGTTTCTCCATACTAGATCTGGTTATCAGGAGTCTCAGGAACAGCACGTGTTTCAGAAGAAATTTGATAGTACTGTGTTGGACCCACAATCAACACATCAGTGGGACATCTAACTCAGTAACAAAGAATATCTGGAAAAAATCAGATACATGAAACAAAATACGGAAGACAATAACCAACAAAAGGTTAGTACGGAACAAACATACATGGTGCAAGGAGGACCTCACGAAAGTCACACAAACGGAGCCACAGTCAGCATTGGCGAGAACAACAAGTGGTCTTCCCCGTCGTCCCAGGAGGTCCTCAGGAAGAACGTCCGGTAATCATCACTGGTATTTTCGGTCATTATCGTACTGATTACATGTTCATAGATCCGGGTAGCTCCATGGATATAATTTATGAGCAATGCTTTAAACAATTAGACCCAGAGGACAAGGCGCGCTTGAAACCAGTCGATTTTCCTTTAAATGGTTTCTGCAATGAAGTCGTCTTCCCATTGGGACAAATCGCCTTTCCTGTGATACTCTCAGACGGCGACCACTCGCGCACTGTCACAGTCAATTTTATAGTTATGCCAGCTACATCACGTCATGATGTACTGCTGGGAATATGATCATATAGGGAGTTTAGCATGATTACCTCCATCCCACACGCTGCTTGTGGTTTTCCAACGGAAACGGGGGTAGCAATTCTATATTCCAGCAAAGAGGTGATGTATGTAGATGACGAGCCACCAGTAAAGCTGCCAATCCATCACCGTCAAATGAACCAGAGAAGTGGGTCCTCAACGAGGAGTACCCTGAGCAAACCATTCTGTTAGGACACGCCATATCACCAACAATCCGCGCAAAATTAAAAGAGCTCTTATCTAACAATATGGATATCTTCGCATGGTCACCAGCGGACATGACCAGAGTACCAAGAGAGATAACACAACACTTCTTAAATATCCGACCTTCCGCAGAACCATTCGTGCAAGGGAAGCGCAGCCTTAGTACAGAAAAAGCTCGCGCAATGAACGAACAAGTAACTGAGTTACTTCAAGCTGGGATTATGCGCGAAGTACAATATCAAACCTGGGTAGCTAACCTAGTAATGGTGCATAAGCACAACGGCGGATGGCGCATGTGCGTCGATTTCAAAGATCTTAACAAAGCCTGTCCAAAAGACTGTTACGCCCTTCCAGAGATAGACAAGAAGGTAGATTCCTTAGCGTCCTTCCGCTGGAAATGCTTCTTGGACTGCTATAAAGGATATCATCAAGTGCAAATGAAGGAAGAGGACAAAGACAAAACGGCTTTCCGCAAAGACAAAGGTATTTCTTGCTATACAAAGATGCATTCGCAACGCAGGTGCCACGTATCAACGTCTGATGGACAGAGTCTTCGGAGACGATATTGGCGTAACAGTAGAAGTTTACATGGATGACCTCGTTATCATGAGTCGAGAAGAAGAATCCATGCTAGCAAACATTCAACGCACATTCGACTCCCTGCGCAAGGTCAACCTAAAGCTAAATCCGGTAAAATGTTCATTACGGATAAGGCAAATTCTTAGGGTTTATTGTAACAAAAGATGGTTTCAAGGTTAACCCATAAAAAGTGGAAGCCATTCAACTTATGCCATCACCAGTGTCCATTAAAGAAATGCAACGCCTAGCCGGTCTACTAGCAGCGCTCAACATGTTCTTGGCAAATCATGCCGCCAAATCTTACCCGTTCATCAGCACGTTACGTAATTGTGTCAAAAAGAGACAGTTTCAATGGACACCAGAAGCGGAAAAAGCTTTCCAACAAATGAAAGAGTGTTTAATTCAGCTACCAACCTTAACGGCTCCACGAAAAGATGAACCACTAATCCTATACCTCTCCGCAGCAGAGGTAGCAGTTGGCGCAGTACTAATGGTCGAAAGGGACGGAGTTCAAACCCCGATATACTACATCAGCAAAATGCTAACCGGTCCAGAAACGCGTTATTCTATCATGGAGAAACTTGTCCTTGCACTAGTTCATGCGTCACGAAGGCTGTGACGATAATTTTCTGGTCATGTTATCACGGTCCTTACCAACTACCATCTGGGACAAGTCTTGTCCAACCCAGATGTCGCGGGAAGATTAGCTAAATGGGCTATCGAACTAGGAGGATACAACATCTTTTACAAACCGCGCCCCACTATCAAGGGACAAGTCCTAGCAGACTTTGTTACCGAAGTCCCTATCGACAAAATCCAGGAATGCGAAGCCATACAAAATCCTACCCCAGTCTTCGACAACAGGGTTTGGACCTTACACACAGATGGCGCTTCAAACGACGACGGCGCAGGAGCAGGTCTTCTCCTGGTTAACCCCGATAACCACGAACTCACATACGCCATTCGTCTGGATTTCAAGAGTACTAACAACGAAACGGAGTACGAAGCGTTCCTCGCGGGTCTCCGCTTAGCACTCAAAATGGGAGTGAAAAATCTTGAAGCACGCGTCGATTCCAAGTTAGTAGCGGAGCAAGTCAACGGTCATTATGATGCAAAAGGCGAAGCCATGGCCTTATACCTTGAGCAGGCAAGTATTCTGATCAACCAATTTCAGACTTTCAAAATAATCCACATCAACAGAAGCGACAACAAGCATACAGATGCGCTAACCAAGTTAGCTGCTACAAGCTTCAAGCACCTCGCAAAAGAAGTCCGCATCGAGGTACTTTCAAATCCATCCATTCCTCTAAAGCAAGTAAATCTAATAGAAATCGGGAACCTATCATGGATGTCCCCCATCATCATGTATTTACAACATGCAACCCTCCTAGAGGGGAAAGCGGAAGCCAGGAAAATTCAACACAAGGCGATAAACTATGAAATGGCAGATGGTACTTTGTATCGCAAATCATACATGGGTCCTTTTTTAAGATGCGTAAACAAGCACGACGCACAGTATCTAGTCCGAGAAATTCATGAAGGACCATGTGGAATCCACGCGGGCCCACGCATGGTAGTCACAAAAATTATGAGTGCGGGCTATTACTGGCCAGGTATGCATGTAGATGCCGTAGAACTTTTGCGCAAATGCACGACATGTCAACGTCATGCTCCAAAGAACCCCCTGGTCCCAGTAATGACAGCGTGGCCTTTTCAGCAATGCGGCATCGACCTAGTAGGTCCTTTCCCCGACACGCCCGGCGCTGTAAAATTCATAGTAGTAGCAGTGGACTACTTTACTAAATGGGTAGTAGCCAAGGCCCTCGCATCAACTACAGCCATGGTAATCCGAAAATTCATCTGGGAGCACATCATTTGTCGTTTCGGATTACCATTACGCATCATTACGGACAACGATACCAATTTCGCATCAGAAGATCTTCAAAAATGGCTAAAAGAGATGAACATTGAACATAGTTTCGCCTCTGTGGCACACCCACAAGCGAACGGCCAAGTCGAAAGTGTCAACAATCAAATCATGGATGGCATAAAAGCAAGATTAGGAACCGCAAGAATGGGATGGGTAGATGAACTCCCAAGCATTTTATGGGCCAACCGCACCATGCCGAAAACCAATACGGGGGAAACACCCTTCAGCCTCGTCTACGGTTCAGAGGCAGTAATCCCAGCGGAGATCGGTCTCCCATCACCACGAATGCTAGCCATGGAGACGCAAAACAACGAGCTTGAGTGCAGACTCGACTTAGATCTCCTTGAAGAGAGGCGTGAAAACGCAGTCATCAACGAAGCTAGGTACAAATCCAAGCTAGAAAAATGTTATAATGCTCGAGTGCCGCGCATATGCACTTTTGTACCAGGAGAATTCGTTCTACGAGACAATGAAGCTCCAACGCTGAAAAGCAAGGAAAACTCAATCCAAAATGGGAAGGACTGTACGTCATTAATGAAGTCCTAGGAAAAGGCGCGTATTCCCTAAAACAACTTGATGGAACGGACGTTCCACGCACTTGGAACGCGCAACAATTGCGCCGATGCTATATGTAGCTGACCCACCCATACTTGCGCAACACAAGAAGTCGGCGTTCGCATTTACACCATAATTATCATATTTATTTACTTTGTACCTACTGGCCCATGCGCCTTATCCAATCAATACAAAGTTTACTTCTGTTTTGTCCTACTGTTTATTACAAAATGCATGTAATTTCTTTTGGTAAGCGCGAAAACACTATGGTAACACACTACAAGTCTCATGAACGATCCGTGGACGCAAGTCCCGGGCAGGATCTAGACATACATTCACACATGAGCTTTATACCATCTTTATTCGCCTTACCTAAACACAGTAATTATACACATGAAAGACATTTTAATTCAAACATATCTTATATTCGAAATAGTTACTTGCACACCACGCGTATTAACAAAAAAGACTACAGGCACAAACAGTGCATCAACCAGTTACTTGTGCAGTAAGCACACTAACAAAAATATACATGCACAACAGTGCACCAGCAACATTTACAAATGGGATATACATCCCAAACTTATAGTTAATAAGTTATGAAAAGCTACACATCGGGGAACATGGCCAACACTTCTAAAGGAGTGTGCAACGCCTCCCTATACCACTCTAAAGGATGAGGATCAACGATCCAATCGTTATCATCTTCTCCACCATCCATACCAGACGACCCTATCCAAGCTTCGGACAGATTCACACAACAACGAGCCTGTTGACGCCGTTTGTACACCATCTTACAACGACCCTTCCAGTCAGACGGGAAATCTCGCACCAAGGCATCTGCTGACAATACCTTAGCACCTGCGTCACCGTCAAAACCAGTAATCGAAGGGACGTCATCTCTGTTGCCAGAATATCTCATACAATTTACAGTATCGGCAACCCTCCCACCTTCGACAGCCTTATCTAACACTTGATCTCTAAGACGGACCATAGCATCAGCAGCATCAAGGGTCTTCAAGATTTCAGAAACCTTTCGAGAACGATATTTTCGACTCGTGTTCATATTTACCAAATCTGGTAAAAAAGAATGATACATATATATAAATATAAAGGCTGAAACGAGTTGTCGTAAGCACAATTAAGGGAGGTGTAAGAAATCGTAATGATTAATGTCAAATCGCCACCTTCTGAGCGGCGGTGTCGCAGTAATTATCGATTTTACTAATAACTTCTGACAAGCATCAAACGACTGCACACATTCCCACAAGCTACAGTTTCAATAAGAAGGCGATCAGTCAAACACCTGTTCATTCCCCAGCATATGGCCCACGAGGCCCACATCACATCGACAACCAAACCAACGCACGCGGGAAAACGTTCGCTGTAGCACAATTAACATGACTAGACAATCAAATATCCTCTACAAGATTCTCCATATTTCGCGCAAAAAACTTCTCAAAGCACACATTTCTCTTATATAGTCCAGTACTCCACTTACTCGCATAAGAGCAATACTGGACTGGGGGGGGGGGGACTTGAAGGGGTATGGTCCCAAAAACCTTGCGCAGGCCCATTGGACCATACCACAAATTCATCACAATAAACCTCTTTAAAGGAACCCTGCGCGGCTGCGCACCCCTCCTAAAAAAGAGAACTTAAAAGAAGCAGTCTTCATCATCCGCGTGCCGAGATAGAACTAATATCACATCCTTGCGCGGGCTCATTCAACGGAATAGTTAGATTCGGGAGCAAAACCCTAAAAACATCTCCGCACGATTAAAACCAAGACTTAAACAAAAGAAGTCCTTTCTGTTATAACAGAATTGACACGTGGCGAGGGGATGAAAGGTTACAGCTGTAAGACCTTCTAGAAGACTTCATCATGCATAAACCATTCGGTTATAACCGAATGGTGACGTGGCATCTTCCTGAACGCTCATCCAGGTCACGACGATGGCACTGACTTGGAGAAGGATCCACTCACATTCACTTTCCACGTGGCATCTCCCCAGCCGCTGATCTCGCCCACGATCCGTGTGCATAAACGTCATGTTAGTGATCAACGACAAAAGATATAACCACTTACGGAAAATGCTTTCTGTCAATCTCTCCGTCAACAAACTTTCCCGCCCAAATCCGGTTATAAATAAAACAACTCAGGTATAATCTCTCAAGTTACTCTCACTTCACTTTCACTATTACTTCTTCTTCTTCATTGAGATCTGTATTATTCTCACGCCGGAGGGTGGTCACGGAGAGAACCCCCATTCTCCCCGTGGCGAGTCTAACGGCTGTCTGTTTTGCAGATATCGTTCGGAGAAGGAGCTCAGTCTAATCCAGAATCAGACGAGAGGAATAACCCTTTTATGCAGAACTAAACCCCTGGTCTGGTCTGATTGAAAAATACATCCATTTATCGTGTAAAGTTTGTACATATTTCGTATTCGTTTAGTTTAGATTTGGTTAGAATTTCGTTACTTTGATCAATTCTTGTTTTCCAGGTCGTTGGTGCTGAAAATGTCGCAAAACGAAGAAGAATTAGCTGAGTGTGGGAGTTAGAATAAATTCTGGATTTTTGGGATGCTGAAGCTGGTTGAAAAACGGAGAAGTCTGTGAAAAGTGGGGTCTCGCGCTATGCCACAATGAACCATCTTTGTTGTCGCGTCCCGCCACCATTAAAAAATTAATATGTTGCAACTTTGAGTCGTTGCGCTGCGTGACTATGGAGGCTTTTACCCGTCGCGCGACGCAATGGGGTGTTTTGGCGGCAATTCTCCTTTTTGAGATCAGGGTTGTGTATAAATTGATAATAATCATTAACTAAACCCTAATTACGAATCAAGCAAGCTGTGGACGAATTTCAGAGTTCTTTTGAAGCGTTTTCGAGCACGGGAAGCTACCGGTTGAAGATACGAAGTGTGGGAATCATTCCGGTTGCATATTTGCCATTCGGGTGTCTTTACTTTCGTCTTTCTTTCACCGTCATGTTTTGTGTTCTCGTTAATACTTTGTGTTTGATGTTTTTCATGACTATTCTTGGCTAAACTTGTTAAACTACCTAGACATGGATGAATGATTGCTTATGTTTTGATTGTATTATGGATTTATGAAAACTATGGATATTTATGAATTGTAAACAACTTGTTTTATCGGTTAGATGTATATGCATGATTGATATTGTTTGAATATTGATTATTGCTTCGTATGATTCTTGGTGACGGTCTTTGTCACATAATAGAGTCGTGCTAGGGTTTTAGATTTTGGTGAGTGTCTATATCACATAATAAATCTTAACTCTTTAGGGTGAAATTGCACAATTAACCTTAGAAGTAATATTCGGTAATCTTATAAAATCTAGTGTTCTACTAATCATCAATAGCAGCAAGGTGCGAGATTATTGCTAGGTCTAAGCGATTAAACCGTAAGGTGGGTCCTTCTTAGGAAGTAAACCTATTAGTTGCTGTCTAGCAAGTCTAGCTGAGAAAACAAGTCTATCCTAGGTTTAGATCTCGACAGGGAGTGAGCCTTGTAGGATACTTTTATAAATCCATTAGATGTATTGCAAGAGAGTCTAATAACCGGTAATTTAACAGCCTTTAGGGAATCTAGCGTGCTCTTGAGAAGGGTTAGGGGTCCTTTAGATTTCCTAAGAGGTGAGAATTTTATGATCCCGGTTCCATAGTAGACAACTTCCAAATATAATCTTAACTAAAAGCAATCAAGATTCCAGTCTAGGTAGTGTTTTCGTTATCTGAGAGAAGTCCACAGCAATTCGTTAGTTAGCTTAGTTAATTAATTTTAGTTTTAATTACTTTCTTAGGATTTTTAGAACCCCCCCCCCCTAAAACATAAAAATAGTTAACTTTCACGCCAGAGTCTGTCTAGATAAAGTAATTAGCGTAATTAATTAGAGTCTCGTGGGTTCGATATCCGGACTTACATAGCTATACTAGAATCGATTGGTACACTTGTCGGTTAGTAGTTTAGTGTGTCTTAGTGAGTCTAGAGTATAACTTAGAGTCTAGAATTAGGTTAATTTGAGTTGTTTTTATTAAACTACTTTTAGCACATCAAGTTTTCGGCGCCGTTGCCGGAGATTCTTGGAAATTGCGTTGATTACTTTGTTTGGACTTCATCTGATATCATTAGGTGCTATTTGTGTGTTTTCGAGTCATAGGAATCTAAATAGTCCTAGTGTCTTTTTATTTTTATCTTAGAGTCTTTTGTTAGATTCGTCTTACTTGTTTATTTTCGGTTTTTCTGTGAATGCCCCATACACGTTCTCAGGGACCACCGAAGCCGCCGATCGACAAGTCTGCCTTCTCGTCATCTAGTTTTCAGGTTAGTAAATCTTCTACTTCATCTTCCTCCCCTTCTGACTCTACACTCCAATCTAAACCACCAGCCTTTGACTTCACCCCGAAGTCGTCACCCCACAACTCCCCACCACCTTGCCGTTCCCGTACACTTAGTCCTACACCTAATAATCAGATGGCCAATAGAACCATTTCGAAAATCCAAAAGAATTTAAAAAATTAAAAAATACCAAAAATAGCTTGTGATCACTGATTATCTACCTGTTTTGTCTTTGTGAATACTTGTTTTGTAGATATGGCAGCTGTGGGAAGTTCATCAGGAGGTGGTGAGAGGCCTCGGAAAAGGGGTCCAGGTCAGAGATCGCCAGATCATCCACTATTGCAAATAGATGCTCAGGATCCGAGGTTGAGAAAAATCATATACAGAACTTCTACTGAAAGGATTCCGACATGCAAAATTAAGAACACAGCTGACCACCCGATACTATAGTTTGAGTTGAATACTCATGAATGGAAGGAGTATGATAGGCTGAAGGATACTGATTTGTTGCAGCATAGGACCATTGATTGGGGATGGTTAGATGATATAGGTTCTAGACAGGAGGTGTTGGATCTTTTGGGACCGAACCTAAAGATAATGATAGATTGTGCTTTGGATCAGTATGAGCAGTTAGTCTTGGAGTTCCATAGTACATGGAAGCATAAAGAGGGGAAATTTACTGATGATAAAGCGGCATTATTTAGTTTGGGTAGGCGAGTGTTTGAGATGAACATGGCTCGGTTCACGGTTGCTTCTGGTTTCTATACAGAGGAGGAGGTTAAGCAGCCCGGTTTCATTACTAGTCTGAGTGGAGCATACTTTATTGATAGAGAGTACAGTGTTGGAGCGGCAGAGTTACACCGTTTTTGGAGCACCATTTCCGATCACCCTTTCGCATTGACGAACCTGATTACTTCGGTTCATAATCCGGTGTATATGTATGTCTTGAAGATATTGTCGACTACTCTTGTGGGGCGAAAATCGGGCAAGAACAAAGCTAATTGGATAGAACTGTTTATTCTGATGTATCGGGTGGAGAATAGAGAGATGAATTTGGCGACTGTGTTAGCTGATTCGTTTAGTATGGGGAGTAGAGGAGGTCATCGAGCTGCTTTGGATATGGGCCCGTATATCACCCGTCTCGCATTGAATTTAGGGGTGTTTGATAAGTATAACCTCAGGTTTTTACATGAAGGACCAAAGACGGTGATTTTTGGTATGGGGGAGCTGCAGGAGGCGGGTATTGTTTCTTACACTAAGCCTTATGGTTGGGAGGAGATTAGACAGGGGCCACAAGTACAGCCACCTAAGGGACATCCAGCCGCAGATGTCATGGCACAGATTGATCCCACACATCGCCAGCGCCCACCGCAGAGACACGAGAGGCCGGCACTGCAGTATCCTCGTAGGCAGCCGCCTCCTGAGCCGCTTACTTTGCAGTCTTTATCTGGCTATGTGGAGCAGAGGTTTGATAGGCTTGAGCACATGATTCAGACCGAGCAGGATAGACAGGAGGGGGCACTCAGGTATATAATGAATAGGATGAGTATGGCGATACCTGACTTCTTCCAGTCGGGTGTACAGGTGGGACCGATTGGTGCGGGAGTGATGGATGATCCGGCTCCCGCATTTCATGTGTTTGGAGAAGGTAGTTCAGGAGCAGGTTGACGGGAGAGTAGTAGTGAGGAGGAAGAAAGCGAGAGTGGAGGAGAATAGTGTGGGGATGACGAGGACATAGCAGGAGCAGCTATTATATCTTTTGTTTTTATCCTTTATGCTGTTTTGATCCTCAGTCTTTTGGTTTGTACTTATAATTTGGATACGTTTAAACAGGTGGGTTGGGATGGTTTGATTGGTTGAACTGAGGCTATTATATTATATATTATCTTTTGGTAGTTTTTTGTGATGATGTTTGCTAGGTTGATGGTTGTTGCCGCTTTCGTTCGCGTG
>JARYGA010021195.1:0-20854 GCA_030545235.1 Helianthus tuberosus
CATCGTAGAGTGTGTGAGTCGTCTCGGGATCCAAGATTGATCGTAAGAGTTCTTGACAATCAAGGCCATGTTTGCCTAAGTCTCTTACATCACTTGGTGAAGACAAAGTGTCTAGTATAATACTTTTTATTTCTAATCTTTTGCACTTTTTATTTGGTTTTGTATTAATGACTTTAATAACTAGTTACTTATGTTGAAGGTGATCTTTCCTTATCGTTTGTCCGTGGTGTCTTGGCATTATTTTACTGTCTATATAAAATAAAGGATTTTCACCATTCATATCTCCACGGTCTATATGGAGATATGTTGGCTACCTAGTAGGGGGTTAAGGGAACGGTTTGGTAAAGGTCTTGCCATTGTTCAGCGTTTAGAGGTCCTGCAATGGACCTGGGTCAAATTTAGTAGGACCTCCTTCAATACTTCACGGTATTGGATGGCGGGGGTCCAAACTCTTTGATCCCCTCATAAGTTAACTACTATTAATACTATAACCCGGCTATTTAGGACTGTATCCCTGCTGACTCAGACTACTTAGCCGAGGGTAACGTCACCGCCAAAAGCGGGGCCTACCACAATACTGCATTAATAACTTAATTCATTATCTTCCAATAATCCACCCTTTTAGGATTGTATCTCTGCTGACTCAAACTACTGGGGTGAGGGTAACGTCACCTTCAAAAGAGGGGCCTACTACAATAACTAAGATAATCTCTTAATTATGTGCAAAAGTGCGGAAATAATCAAAGGTTATACTAGATACGAGTCGGAACTATCTGTTTTTCTTTTATTTTTATTTTCAGCATTTTAGTTAGTTTTTAATTTTCTTAGTTTAAAACATTTTTCTAAACTTTTTATTTTGGTTAGACGTTGAGGATAAACCGGTACTAAAAGCTCTTGTGTCCTTGGACGACCTCGGTATCTTACCAACGCTATACTACACTCAACGATGGGTGCACTTGCCCATATGTGTGTTTAGTGTTAGTGAAATATCGTGTTTTATAAATTTAAAACTTGGCTAAAACAAGTGTTAAAAAGGGCTTAAAATATACACCTAATATATATAACACTTCACACGCATCAAGGATCTATACACTGAACAAGGCAAGACGCTTACCAAACCATTCCCTTAACCCCCGACTAGGTAGCCAACATATCTCCATATAGACCGTGGAGATTTGAATGGTGAAAATCTTTTATTTTATACAGACAGTAAAATAATGCTAAGACACCACAGACAAATGATAAGGAAGTTTCACCTTCAACATAAGAAACTAGTTATTAATGTCATTAATACATAACCAAATAAAAAGTGCGAAAAGATTAAAAATAAAAAGTATTACACTAAATGCTTGTCTTCACCAAGTGATGTAAGAGACTTAGGCAAACATGGCCTTTGATTGTCAAGAACTCTTACGATCAATCTTGGATCCCGATACTACTCACACACTCTATGATGGATGATGGTGGTGGATGTGGGTTATGATGGTGGTGGTGGGTGGGTGAAGTGTGAGAGAGGTGGTTTGCCAAGGGATGATTTGCAAGTGAGCCAAGCACCCCTCTTTATAGCCTACACAGAAGCCCGGACACGGCCCCGTGTCCGTTGCGTACGGCCCCGTGTCCACCCATCTTCTCTTTCTTCATTAATTACAGTTTGTCTGCATTAGTTGACCACGCCCCCGTGTCCGCTGGGCACGACCCCGTGTGCAGAAGCGTATCTGTACTATCAAGATTTGCCTAGATTCTGCGAATCTTAGCGTTGACCACGGCCCCGTGTCCGCTGGCCACGCCCCCGTGTTGGGAAATAGAAGCTTCTACAGCTTTGTGTTTTCTGCAGACACTTGGGCATGCCCCCGTGTTCATTGAGCACGGGGCGTGTTCAGCCTTCTGATGTCCTGTTTTTGCTTGGGAAGATGCTGTCGAGGGGTCGGCCATTCCACGTTTATCCCTTTTCTTGTATTATTGTTAGATTTAGCTTCATTTTTGTTTCTTTTGTTCCTTTAAGCTCATTTAACCCTGAAAATACAAAAGGAAGACAAAAGCACACTTTTTCCAACATTTGTACTAAAAAAGGGTTAGTTTTATGCCTCATTTGATGTAATTTATATGTTGCATTTTGCACACATCAAATACCCCCACACTTGAATCTTTGCTTGTCCTCAAGCAAAACTCTTTATTTTATGGCTTACACACCCAAATGGAATGGATAGAAGAGAAGGTTTTGGGCTTGTCATAGAGTGTCGGGATTCCAAGATTCTTTATTAGGTTTTAATTTTCTTTTAGTTACAATCCTATTCGTTATGATTTATTTAGAACATTACATAAGAGAAATTATTTATTTGGGCATAACATGCCTCTTTAAAATTCCATTTATATACAAGTTCACATACCTCACGGGGGATCACTCAACACTCGGCCGAAGATGTATTTTTGTGAAACACTCGAGAGCGGCATGGAACTTACTTCTACCATATGCTTGCCAAGCAATCAATCCTCCTCCTTTTTAACTATAAATCTTTGCAAGTATCAAGAGGACTTTGGGGAAGGGTTAGGCTTGGGTTAAAGGTAGGTGGTTGGGTTAGTGGTTAATAGAAAATGGCGAAAGGCGTAGAAAGCGTCGGTTTTCGTAAAACATTTTGTTTTTGTGACTTTTTATTCTAATGAAGCATTTTTTTTCAAACAAGCCTTCTTTTGATGAGCTTTGTTTGTTTATTGCTAACTTCATTTTTCTTTTCTTCTCTATAATTTTTTTTTGATAAGGAAGTCACAAGAAAACTAAGCTTTGTACTAAAAAAAAGTTTAAAATGTAAAAGGGTTTTGGTGGGTAAAAGGGTTTGTTTTGGGTTTAAAAATGAAAAGGTTTAGGCTCAAAGGGATTAACTAGGGGGATTTTGGGTAGGTGTAAAAAAAAGAAAAATAATGGTGTTGAAAGAAAAAGGTTAGTCCTAATGCCTTCATCAATTACTTACTTGGGTTTAAGTTGGTAAGGACCGGGAATGTATCATCATGGCAAGTTCTAGAGTCGTAAGAAACCAAGCCGCTATTCACACAAGAAACGAAAAATGAGCATTTAATTTAAAGATGTGTATTTGTATGCTCAATAAAGGCTCAAAACTCACTTTTTGTGGGAATGGGATTTTTATGTGATCAAGTATATATAATCAAATTTTAACTAGATTTGTCATGTCGTTTCATAATTTTCTTATGTTGGTTCTTTTTATCATGACGCTATCGATTGTAAATTTGTAAAAATATAACCTTTTTAAAACTTGTTATTCCCAAATTAAACCAAGACAGGTAAAAAATTTTTTTTTTTGAAAAAAATTGGGGTGTTTAGCGGTTCCAATAGAGTTTTGTGTAAGGCTTGTAATTAGGACTTGTAAAATTCAAGGTTTTAGCATCCCCCCACACTTAAATTACACATTGTCCTCAATGTGTCCCAAAAATATGTTTTTAGGTTGATTGAGTGTGTAAAAAGTGTGTTAAAAACAAAATTTTATGTTACTGGGCATCTGGACACGTCCCCGTGTCGGATGAACAGGACCCCGTGGTCAGATTGCTAGTAACGAGAACTTACAGAAGGTGGACACGGGGGCGTGCTGGGTGAACACGACCCCGTGTCTGGCGAAAATCTGCATAATTTAAACAAACAGCAGGTCTGGGCGATGGGCACAGGGGCATGTCGGCTGAGCACGACCCCGTGTGAACAAACTACAAAAGTGTAAAACAGGTTTCTGGCTTCGGTTTTGCTGTCCCGGCTTTAGTAGCACTAATGTTTAGTTCTCTAAGCCTCGTATGTACCTGATTAACTAATAAATACCACACCAAACAATAGAAAACATCCTAATTTACCAACGTTAATCATCCATACCACAAGTTAAAAAGAAAAAGAAATGCAGAAATTAAAAAGTGTTAGAGAAAGTAAATTGTTCAACAAGTGGCACGAAGGCCATAAATTGTTTGTGAGCGATAAGGGTTAACCTGTGAGACCTTCAACCGGGTGATCCAACCTTCAACTCCTCCCGCTCTGTCCATATCCTCATCTTCATCATCATCGCCTCCTCCGTGGCCTGCCATATACTCCCGGATTGTTCCAATGTCATCCTGTATGTCGGAGATGTTTCTCTCTATCGCTCCGACCCGGGCATATGTGTTGTTGGCCATGTTGTAGGTGTTCCTGGTGCATATAAGGTTTTCCTGCAATAAATCATGTAAGCTTTGAAAATTAGGAAAACCGCCTCCTTGAGAGGAGGATTGACCCGGATCACCCTGGTGCTGGTAGTGGTACTGAGGAGGAGGACGGATATGTGGAGCATGTAAGACGAGTGCTTCCTGCGGGTTCCATGCATGCCCTTGAACTCTTTGAAAACTGACCGTCCCATCTTCCGCTTCGTAAATCAAGTTCATGGAGCGGCAAATGACCATGTCCACTTTCCCCGACCATGGTCCATTGCGGAAGGACCTCGGCATGTTCACGAAGTGTTTGAAGAGGCGTTATATCCACCCTCCAAAGAAGATAGGAGTCGGGGGAGTAGCAAGCTGGTTCCAGTGCATGTTTCGGAGTAGGAGGTATGGAACATCTAGGTTGACCCGGTTGTGGATGCAATGGAGGACTAGTAAATCCCGCAAACCTACAACACCGCTGCTGTCGTGCCTCTAGCTAAGAGAGTAGGTGAGGACCCTGTGGATGTAGCGGTAGAGAGGGTCTCTCAACTGGGTACTCTTAGTTCGGCTCGGGTTGTAGTTTCCCTCTCCGATTTGAGCCCAAGCAGCTTGGCGGTCACTTTCCCTGATCTCGCGGAGACCGCTAGTGTTTTCCTCATCCCCAACATCTTCTTCCGAGTACAACCCCACCAGAGCCCCAAATTGAGCAATTAAGATCCGGTATGTGGTTCCTCCACAACGAAACTCCATCCTTTCATTGTCAAACGGCTCAGCTCTTGTGTTGAAAACGAGCGTGCTGTAGAATTCCATGCTGTATTCATGCACAGAGTGAAGCCGAGTGCAAAGGGCAGCTCGTAGTGGGCCGGTGACAATGTTGTTGAATCGGTCCAATTGGTTCACTGCTTCAAGAGTGTTTATGCACACTTGTCTGGGGTTCTCTCGGGCTTAGTCCTTAACACATCATAACGAGCTTGAGCCGGCAACTCATTTGCATTAAATCGAGTGAACTTCTTGGCCATCTGAAAGAAAACACACCAAACAATTAGTATGAAATAGTGAAAATTTTGAAGAAAACAGTCGGCTGAACACTGCCCCGTGTTCAGCGGACACGCCCCAAGTTCACCAAAATTCGGCTGGACACGCCCCCGTGCTCATCGAGCACGACCCCGTGTCCAGGCGACTGTTTCCCAAAAATCCCATTTTTTGACCCGGTCCCGAAAACTTGAAAATTTTTGGTCGAGTAGGGGCGGTTTTCCCCGAAAATGAAACCCCAAGTGCCATTTTTCCCAAAACAAACCGTTTACCCCTTCAATTTTATCCTTTTCGGTTCAAAACCAAGGGTTTGGGGTTTTTGTGAGAAATCGGGCAAATCTACAAACAATACAAGTTTGTTTACTTCCCATAACATGAATCTAAACTAATGCTAACAGATTTATGCAAAAATTTGAGGTTCAATCCGGTTCAAGTTGAAGAACCCGAGATTTTTCCCCAAATTTTTTGTGTTTAAACAACATGCAAGTGCTTAATCTAACTACTAATGATGATAGAATCATACCTTGATGTCGTTAGAAGTAGGGGAGACGTCGAAATCTTGCAGAAAAATTGCTGGAACCAGAGAGTTTTTTTTGGGGAAATGGGGCGTGTGGAATGAAGAAACTGAATGAAAATGGGAGTTTTATCCCGACAGTTGTGCGGACACGGCCCCGTGGGCGGGCAAGTTTGATTTTTTTTAGTGCTCGTGTGAGTGCCCTGTTTCCCAAAACTTGGTTTAGAGATCTTACCGATTCAGATGTTTTCCCGATTGTTCGTAACTTACCAGGTATGATGTTGATGCATGAATCTTTGTGTAATTCTTCGGCCGTTTGAAGCGAGATTTCTTCCTCCTCATCCTCAATGAATCCTTGATAAAGCTTCAGCCGTTGGCCATTGACTTTGAATGGAATTCCATTCCGAGATTTAATTTCGACTACACCGTGTGGGAAAATATGGGTGATGGAAAAAGCTCCTGACCACCTAGACTTTAATTTACCAGGAAATAATCGAAGTCGTGAATTAAACAATAGAACCTGATCTCCTACTCGAAATTCATTAGGTTTAATATGTTTATCATGCAAAATTTTCATTCTTTCCTTATAAATTTCGGAGTTAGAGTATGCATAATTTCATAATTCGTCTAATTCATTTAATTGGGAAAATCGATTTTTACCGGCAACATCTAAGTCTAAGTTTACATTTTTGATTGCCCAGTAGGCCTTGTGAGCTATTTCTACTGGCAAGTGACAGCTTTTTCCATAGACGAGCTTATATGGGGTTGTACCTATTGTTGTTTTATAAGCAGTTTGAAAAGCCCATAAAGCATCGTCTAACTTATCGGCCCATTCTTTTTTATTTAACCCTACGGTTTTTTCGAGTATTATTTTTAAACCTCTATTAGTCACTTCGGCTTGTCCGTTTGTTTGAGGGTGATATGCCATTGAAACCCGGTGATAGACCCCATACCTTGTTAAGATTTTTTCAAGTTGATGGTTACAAAAATGGGTACCTCTATCACTTATTAGAGCCTTTGGTGTTCCAAAACAAGAGAATAATCTTTTCAGAAATCTTACCATGACTCTTCCATCGTTGGTTGGAAGTACCTCGGCCTCGGCCCATTTAGAAAAGTAATCTACCGCCACAAGTATATATTTGTTTCCTTTTGACGGTGGGAAAGGTCCCATAAAGTCGAGTCCCCACACATCAAAAATTTCACAAACAAGAATGCCATTTTGTGGCATTTCGTTTTTGGAAGAAATATTACCTGATCTTTGGCAAGCGTCACATGTCTTGACAAGACTTTGGGCGTCTTTGTAAATGGTTGGCCAGTAAAATCCCGAATCAAATACCTTTCGTGCGGTACTTGCGGCACCATGATGTCCTCCGTAAGGACCTTCATGACAATGGCGGAGAATTCTCCTTGCTTCACTACCATGTACGCATCGTCGGATGAGTTGGTCGGCACACATTTTGAAAAGATAAGGATCTTCCCAAAAGTAATGCTTTACATCAGCAAATAATTTTTTTTCTTTGATGATGTCGCCAACCTTTTGCGACTATACCGCTAGCTAGATAGTTAGCATAGTCGGCGTACATTGGCTCCTCTCGGTATTCCACCATTTCCAGGGACTCTGTTGGAAATTTTTCGTAGATTTGCTCGTCCCTGGTTGCCTCTAAAGCTGGGTCTTCTAAGCGAGAAAGATGATCTGCTGCGGTGTTTTCTGCTCCTCTTTTGTCTTTTATTTCAATGTCAAATTCTTGGAGGAGTAGAATCCACCGAATCAAACGCGGTTTAGCATCCTGTTTCTTGAAGAGATATCAAATGGCTGCATGATCTGTATAGACTATTGTTTTAGAAAGAACAAGATAAGAACGAAATTTATCAAAAGCAAATACCATGGCTAGTAACTCTTTTTCTGTTGTTGTGTAATTTTCTTGTGCATCGTTAAGTGTTTTACTAGCATAATAAATTGGGTGAAAATGCTTATCTTTTCTTTGTCCCAAGACGACTCTAACTGCAAAGTCACTTGCATCACACATGATTTCGAAAGGTAATTTCCAATCAGGCGCTATCATGATAGGTGCATTGACTAGCATTTTCTTTAGGGTTAGAAATGCTAGATTGCAATCTTTGTCAAAGATGAAAGGGGCATCTTTTTGAAGTAATTTTGTTACAGGCCTTGAGATTTTAGAAAAGTCCTTGATAAATCGTCTATAAAATCCGGCATGCCCTAGGAAACTTCTGATAGCTCGAACGGAGGATGGGTGTGGTAATCGAGAAATAGTGTCTATTCTGGCTCGATCTACCTCCATTCCCTCGCTTGAGATCGTGTGACCGAGTACTATTCCCCCGGTTACCATGAAATGGCATTTTTCCCAGTTAAGGGCGAGGTTAGTTTCCTCACATCAGGATAGCATTCGCTCAAGGTTATCGAGGCATTGGTCGTACGAATCTCCAAAGATAGAAAAGTCGTCCATGAAGACTTCCATTGTCTTTTCTATCATGTCATGGAAGATGGCCACCATGAAACGTTGGAAGGTTGCGGGGGCATTACATAGACCAAAAGGCATGCGTCGATAAGCAAAAGTTCCGTAGGGACATGTAAATGTTGTCTTTTCTTGGTCTTCGGGTGCTATCAGAATTTGAAAGTAATCTGAAAAACCATCTAAGAAACAATAAAATTTGTGACCGGATAATCTTTCTAACATTTGATCAATAAACGGTAAAGGAAAATGATCTTTCCTTGTTGCCTCATTTAATCGACGATAATCTATACATACCCTCCATCCAGTGACGGTTCTTGTTGGTATTAATTCATTCTTTTCATTAGTTATTACCATCATACCTCCTTTCTTTGGAACTACTTGGACGGGACTTACCCAAGGACTATCGGAGATGGGGTAAATAAGTCCGGCGTTAAGTAATTTGATGACTTCGTTTTTAACCACTTCTTGGACATTTGGATTTACTCTACGTTGTGGTTGTATTACCGATTTATAGTCATCATTCATTAAAATTTTGTGCGTGCACATGGAAGGACTTATGCCTTTAATATCTACAAGCTTCCAGGCGATCGCATTTTTGTGTTTTTTCCAAAGCGAAATTAATTTTTCTTTTTCTAAACTAGTTAATTTTGATGAAATAATCACAGGTGATTTACCATCTTTGTCTAGAAAAGCATATTCCAAACCTTTTGGGGGTTCTTTGAGCTCAAGAGGTGGGTCTTTAGGAGACTCCTTATTTGGTTGCTCATCTTGATTAAGAACCACAAAAGTTTGTTCTATGGCGACCTCTTCTTCAACAAAGTGGTCAATTTCTTCTCTTGTATCGGGTGGTTCATCTTCATCTTCAATTAGGGGGTCATTATTGCCGAATGGATATTTCATTGAACGCACAAGATCGACACTCTTTTTAAATGCCCCTAATTGAATAGATAGATTGTTGTACTTCTGGTTTTTCAAAGCTTCGTGAGTTTTTACAAAAGGTCGTCCCAACACTAGAGGAGCGTCATCAAGGATGACAAAGTCGGTTGGGATTACCATTTGGATGGTTTGGACCAAGACATCCTCAACTACCCCTATTGATTTTATTACTTTCCGATTGGATAGAAAAATGGGTATTTGAAGTGGAGAAAAATCACCAATACTTAATTTTTCGAAAATATAGTTTGGCATTATGTTAACGCAAAGATCTTTATCAATTGTGATATTACTAATAAAGGAATTTTGAAAAAAACATGGAACCGGTGTAATGTTAATTTCAAATGGGTCTTCTTTTATTAGCGAAGTTTGATCATTAGTTAACTTAATGCTTACCGTTTCGTCAATTTTAGTGTTAGTGTTTAACTCTTTTAAAAACTTAGCATGAGTGGGAACTAAACAATGATTTTTGAAAGAAGGTGATAAGAGATTAATTTCTTCAAAATTAGACTCTTCTTGAATTTTAACGTTGTCGGACTCACCTTTTTCGTTGTTTAACTCATGTGTCGGCTTTTCACTTACTTGTCCTTCAATTTTTACACTTTCAACTATCTCTTTTTTATTTAATTCTTCTCTTGCGCGGGACTCCTCTTCCCTTGCGCGAGATTCTTTTATGCATCGTTCGATAGTTTTAATTTTTTCTATTATCCTATCGGCTATGTCGGTGATAGAGTAAGGATCGGGATCCTCAAAGCTTGAATCCGGATGTTCGATCCTTTGTTCTTCATTGTAAGTATATGATGGATAAGGGTCGTAATTTTGTTCTTCATAATACTCATATGAGGTGGGTTGTTCATGCCATGGTTCCTCATAATAAGCATATGAAGGTGGTGGCTCATATCTTGGTTCCTCAAAGTATGAGTATGGAGGTTCATACCTTGGTTCATCAAAATATGAGTATGAGGGAGGAGGTTCCTACCTTGGGTCTTCATAAGATGTGTATGAAGTTGATGGCTCGTACCTGGGCTCCTCATAGTAGGTGTATGAAGTGGATGGTTGAAATAAGTCACAATATTGTACCGAGTGAGTGTTACCGCAATTGGTGCAATAATCTTCCCTATAATCATCCTCCTCATAGGTGTAGTTGTAACCTCCTGAGTATTGATCAATAAGAATCACTCAGCAGATCTCAACAGAGTCTCGAGACCAGAAAACAAAAATAAAAACGGAAACAGAGGCTGGACACGGCCCCGTGTTCAGTGAGCATGGCCCGTGTTCAGAATCTGTATCTGGGCATTTTAATAAAAGTGTCTGGTTTTGTGGAGCACGGGGCGTGTTCAATGAGCACGGCCCTGTGTTCAGACTCTGTAACTGGGTGTTTTATAAAAAAATGCAGCACGGCCCCGCGTTCAGTGAACACGGCCCCATGTTCAGGCTACTGTAAATGGCAAAAAACTAACTAAAATGCAGAAAAATGCGTGCGTTTTAAAAACGTTTTGGAAAACTGATTAGGCCGTCGATTTTAAGCTTTCTTAAAATCCTTGTGTCCCCGGTAGCGGTGCCATAAACATGATGCGTGTAAGTGTCGTATAGTTTTTAATGTATATTTTAAGCCCTTTTTAACACTTTAGTCAAGTTTTAAATTTATAAAACACGATATTTACTAACACTAAACACACATATGGGCAAGTGCACCCATCGTGAGCGTAGTATAGTGTTGGTAAGATACCGTGGTCGTCCAAGGACACAAGAGCTTTTAGTACCGGTTTATCCTCAACGTCTAATCAAATAAAAAAATTTAGAAAAAGGTTTTTAAACAAGAAAATAAAACTGACTAAGAATGCTGAAAATAAAAATAAAAATAAAACAGATAGACAAGATGAATAACTTGGATCCGACTCGCCTTTTGTGTAACCTTTGATTATTTCCGCACTTTTGCACTTTTTAAGAGATTATCTTAGTTATAGTAGTAGGCCCCTCTTTTGAAGGTGACGTTACCCTCAACCCAGTAGTTTGAGTAAGCAAGGATACAATCCTAAAGGGTTAGATTATTGAAAGATAATTAATTAAGTTATTAATGCATAATGTGGTAGGCCCCTCTTTTGAAGGTGACGTTACCCTCGGCTAAGTAGTTTGAGTCAACAGGGATACAATCCTAAATAGCTGGGTTAATGTTTTAATAGTAGTTTACATATGAGGGGATCAAGGAGTTCGGACCCCCGCCATCCAATACCAGTGGGTATTGAAGGAGGTCCTACTAAACTTGACCCAGGTCCTTGCAGGATCTATACACTGAACAAGGCAAGACGCTTACCAAACCATTCACTTAACCCCCGACCAGGTAGCCAACATATCTCCGTATAGACCGTGGAGATATGAATGGTGAAAATCTGTTATTTTATATAGACAGTAAAATAATGCGAAGACACCACGGACAAATGATAAGGAAGTTTCACCTTCAACATAAGAAACTAGTTATTAAAGTCATTAATACATAACCAAATAAAAAGTGCGAAAAGATTAAAAATAAAAAGTGTTACACTAAATGCTTGTCTTCACCAAGTGATGTAAGAGACTTAGGCAAACAAGGCCTTTGATTGTCAAGAACTCTTACGATCAATCTTGGATCCCGAGACTACTCACACACTCTATGATGGATGATGGTGGTGGATGTGGGTTGTGATGGTGGTGGTGGGTGGGTGAAGTGTGAGAGAGGTGGTTTGCCAAGGGATGATTTGCAAGTGAGCCAAGCACCCCTATTTATAGCCTGCACAGAAGCCCAGACACGGCCCCGTGTCCGTTGGGCATGGCCCCGTGTCCACCCATCTTCTCTTTCTTCATTAATTGTAGATTGTCTGCATTAGTTGACCACGCCCCCGTGTCCACTGGGCACGACCCCGTGTGCTGAAGTGTATCTGTACTATCAAGATTTGCCTAGATTCTGCGAATTTAGCGTTGACCACGGCCCCGTGTCCGCTGGCCACGCCCCCGTGTTGGGAAATAGAAGCTTCTACAGCTTTTTCTTTTCTGCAGACACTTGGGCACGCCCCCGTGTTCATTGAGCACGGGGCGTGTTTAGCCTTCTGATGTCCTGTTTTTGCTTGGGAAGATGCTGTCGAGGGGTCGGGAATGCCACGTTTATCCCTTTTCTTGTATTATTGTTAGATTTAGCTGCATTTTTGCTTCTTTTGTTTTTTAAGCTCATTTAACCCTGAAAATACAAAAGGAAGACAAAAGCACACTTTTTCCAACATTAGTACTAAAAAAGGGTTAGTTTTATGCCTCATTTTATGTAATTTATATGTTGCATTTTGCACACATCACCGGTTCACGTAGGTTACCTCTAAGCGGAACCCAAATCCGGTTCATGAAGTACATCAATTCATCTGCTTTTGGTATCAGTTCACATTCTAAACCTCTCAAACATTCTCTTCTCAGGTTCTCATACCTTAGAGCTTCTCAATGTGCATCACGAATTCGAACAGTCAAACTCGTTTGTATGGTCAAACCCAAAGCACGCACACGCAGAGGCTTCTCCCGCTCTTTCCTACTGAGCGCATCAGCAATGACATTTGCTTTTCCCGGGAGATAATGAATATCACACTTGTAATCATTGAGTAACTCTACCCAATGCCGTTGTCGCATATTGAGTTCCTTCTGATCAAAGATATGTTGGAGGCTTTTGGTCTATGTAAATCGTACACTTCATGCGATACAGATAATGTCTCCTAATCTTCAAGGCAAACACAACAGCTCCCAATTCCAAATCATGAATCGTGTAGTTCTTTTCATGCAATTTCAGTTGTCTGGATGCATTGGCTATCACTTTGTCCTTCTGCATAAGCATGCATCCGAGGCCCAAACATGACGCATCACAAAACATAACAAAATCATCATTTCCCATAGGAAGAGAAAGAATAGGCGCACTACACAACTTTTCCTTCAACAGCCGAAAAGCTTCCTCCTGCTTTTCCATCCAATCATACTTCTTATCCTTCTGGGTTAATAGCGTCAATGGCTGCGCTAACCTGGAGAAATTCTCTATGAATCTTCGATATACCTAGGAAGTCCGAAGAATTGTTGCACCTCTGACGGAGTCCTTGGCGCTTCCCAATTATTAATCGCCTCTATCTTCGACGGGTCCACATGTATACCTTTTTTCATTTATGACATGTCCGAGAAAATGAACTTCTCAAATCCAGAATTCACACTTTGAGAACTTGGCATACAGCTTCTCTTTCTTCAGCAGCTCTAGAATCATCTTCAGATGTTGCTCGTGGTCTTCCTTGGTTCGCGAATAGATCACGAATTTATCCAAATAGGGTTTGCACACCATGTTCATGAGATCCATGAACACTGCTGGCGCATTAGTTAAGCCAAAAGGCATGACCAAGAATTAATAATGGCCATAACGTGTTCGAAAAGCAGTCTTCGGAACATATTCGTCAGCAAACTTCAGCTAGTGATAACCTGAACGCAAGTCAATCTTCGATTAGTAGCTGGATCCTTGTAGCTGATCAAACAGATCGTCGATTCTCAGTAAAGGGTACCGATTCTTGATAGTTAACTTGTACAGCTCTCTATAATCAATACACATCCTAAAGGAACCATCCTTCTTCTTCACAAACAAAACAGGTGCTCCCCAAGGCGAAAAGCTTGGTCGAATGAAACCTTTGTCTAGTAGCTCTTGAAGCTGATTCGACAACTCTTTCATATCTAGCGGTGCTAATCTGTAAGGAGATTTTGAAATCGGTGCAACACCAGGTACCAGATCAATTCTAAATTCGATATGTCTCGCAGGGGGCAATCCAGGTAAGTCTTTAGGGAAAACTTTCGGATAATTACGAACTATAGGAATTTATTCGATCTTCCTACCTTCAACATTCGTATCCACTACGTTAACCAAGAACGCATGATAGCCCTTGCGCAATATCTTGTGCATCTTCATAACGCTAACAACTCTCGATACTCGACTCGATCGGTAACCGTGAACAACTATAGCTTCCCCACCACCAGGACGAAGTATCCGCACTTGTTTCTCCGAACAAATAATCTCAGCTTTATTCTTGGATATTCAATCCATCCCAACGACTACATTGAAACTACCCAGCTCCACTGGTAACAAATCGATACTAAAACTATGATCGTATAACCGAATACTACAACCACGAATGACTTCGCTAGTCTCTATCAATTTACCATTTGCTAATTCTATCGAGTACTTTTTACTTAGCTTACTTGTTTGAGAACACAGAAATGGTTTAAAGTTTTTTGAAACAAAACTCAAGTCAGCCCCAGTATCAAACAGTACGAACACAGAATGGTTATTGATCAAGAATGTACCTGTAACAACTGCAGGATCATCACGTGCCTTCCCAGCATTCAACTCAAAAGCTCTGCCCCTGGCATTCTGACCTTTCACATTCGGACAGTTTCTCTTGAAACGTCCCTGCGAGCCTAACTCCCTCCGACGTGCTCTTAGCATAGCACTCACGGGTCACATGCCCAGTTCGACCACACCTGGCGCACTTTCCTTGCTCATTACCATGAGTCTTCTTCATTAAACCATTCTTGCCATCCCTGGCATGACCCTTTCCTGAACCACTAGAGTTAGCCACATATGTGACACCTGTGTCACTTCAACCATCAAACAAATACCAAATCAATGAAATATTGTATTTCATACTTAGTATTTGTATAAATATGTGTATCGTTTGCACATATCAATTCTTGTTCGATTTCAAGCTCTAAATCACTTTCTGGAAGGTTATACGCGATCTGATGCGTAAATATAACCAGTTTAATGAAACAAACACTCCGGAACAGTGACATAGGCTTAACATACCTTAAAGAACCTTTACATAACTTAGAAATAAGTTTTGGAAGGTTTGGTGTGACGAAATCAAGTTTATTCGCTTACAGGGACTAATTTCGACAAACTGCGAAAGTACGTCGATTCGTACTTTAACGAACATTCCGGAACTTGATCATAAGTTAAACATACCATAAATATCCTTTACATAGCTTAGAAATAGGCTTTGAGGTGTTCGGTGTGCTAAAATAAACTTTTTGGTCATTCAGGGACTAAAAGCGTCAAAAAGTGCATAAGTTTGCATTTTCGCGCATATCTTACGTTCTGAATATATCCGGACATCCAAAAATTTATGTAATCATTAAAATATTTTTTTTTAGTGATTGGCATGATAAAATTTCATTCGTCGCGTAGTTTGGATCGTTTTTCGCGTCCGTTCGTGTTTCGTCGTAATTAACCGAACAACGCAACCGTACGACCAAACGAACCGACATCCGAGATGTTTTTGAGCATATTTTAAGTTCCCTATACTTTAACTTCATTTTAGAGCCTTGAAATGGGGTTAACGGGGTTTAAACGCATCAAAAATAGCTTAAAAGTGTTGCAGGGACCATTTCTGCCATTTTGGCAAAGTTTCTGGAGCTGGCACATGGTGGCGCTGCGCCACCACCATAAGGATCTTCCGTGGTGTGACGCCATGGCCTCATCTGGGCAGAAACTCATTTTCAGCAATTGCAGGTCCATTTCAGCATTTATCTTGAAGTTTAGGGGCTATTTTGTAACATTTGCAATACCATTTGATGGTTTTGGGGCACCCCTAGTATTCCAAAACCTTGTGCCCACTTGGACGGTCCAGATTGATGCTCGTTTATTGAGGAACGATCTTAACGGTTCTTGGGTTTCTATAAATACCCCCACCTATTTCACTCCCAACTCACACTTGATTCTGAAATTTCTCTAAGTTGATGTGATTTTCACTTCATACCTGAGAATATTTGGAATCAAACTTCCATTCTTGGACCTTTTGTAAGTATTCTTTCATTCTTTTTCGCGTTTTTAGCGTGAAAGTCAAACTTTGTTTGACTTTCTGCATTGACCAGTTTATGGTCAACACGAAGTTCGTTTGAACTTCGCAACGTGAGCGTAATCACGAGGGTTATAGTCCCAAGTGACTATACCTACTGATTACCACGTTGATTAGGTGTAGTGACGAGTCGTAGTTTCGGCCAAAATGCGTATTCATGCGTATTTTGTAACCAAACTACTCTTGGGTATCAAAACCGTTTGTTTTGATATCAAACCTATTTTCTAACTTAACTAAACATCTTCTAACATGTTTAGCTCATCACTTTTAGATTAGTGCTTATGTAGAGTCGTAAGTCAAGCGGTCTAAACAACCGCTTAGACTTTCAAACTAGACCCGTTTGGTCGATCATTAGGATCCGACCAAACATATTTTGTGACCATAGTTGTATAGGGAATAACCTTCCGAGGTTATACCTTATGGTCACTTCGTTTAAATAGTTGTATGATAGGTAGTTTATATGCCTTAGTAAAATGACCAAAATGCCCTTTTTACGCATAAATTCATTTTAAACATATGTAACCTAAATTTTCACATTTAAACTGATTAGGTAACATTATTAGACATGTTAAGGCATATAATACTTGTCATAGGACTAGTTAGGCGGTCCAAACGCGCTTCACGCAAACGACGCGTTAAAGTAGCATAAGCTACCTAAACGGGTCGTAATGGGTCGTAAGCACTTAGGTTAGGTTTCGTTTTAGTGTGTAGGCTTTGTTAAACTATATCATATGAGTTCTCACACTCATTTGGTTTACGAGACCTCATCCTATCCGATCTTTCGATTTAGGTCCGGTTTATTTATGTAGTTACCTATATTAAGTGCCGTTTGATTTCCGTGATCCCTCTAGCTTGCTTGGTAGGTGTTCAAGACTTCGATGTCACACCCCGACCGCGTGGAACATACAAAACGTGGCGGAAACATCGGGGAGTGTTGCAACAGAATTAATTGTCTCAAATCCATGGCAATTGAAGTTTTGTTTTATTGATTGAAAGTGTTACAATGTCTAAATAAACAAAGAAGTACAACATAATTAACTAGTCTTGCATCTTTTAAATGTCACTAAGGCACAGGTCCGCCTAAGTATGTCTTGATAAGTCCTATGCTTCATCTCCTGAAAACACATGTGAAAATAGGTACGTCAGCATAAAAATGCCTGTGAGATACATAGGTTTTGTGAAAACAGAATTCATGACTTATGTTTGAGAAAATGTTTAGTCATGAATCTTGTAATTTGCTTTGTCTTGTAAATCATTTGAAAAACGATAAGATAAGATGATATGTATAGATAAGTGAATAATGTATGGTTAAAGGAATAACCATATAAAAATGAGTTTGTATAAGATAAGTTGTTTGTAAATCAATGTCTTGTAAAAAGTATGTTACTTGTATAAAATGTTCTATGTCTCAAACTGAAATGATTCAATTAACGCTACAATATGTAATACCATACAAACACTTATATATAGGAAGTACCAGCGGCGTATCCACCATGCTTGTATCATATTACACACGCATCGTTAACTAATCACTTAATCAAATCAAACCACCAAAGTAATGTTTAACAATTGTAGAAATGTTTATGTATTGTAAGTAATGTAAAGTTAAACGAATAACCTTATAGTAGCATATCAAAAGTATACTTTGGATTTGTAAGTAACATATTAAAATATGCTTTGGATGATAAATAACATATTAAACTATGTTTTGGTTTTGTAAATAACATATTAAAATATGCTTTAGATGTTTAACAAAATATATGTTGGTTTTGTACAATACCACACATGAGAGTATATAAAAATATACTTTAATAGTGTGATTTAAGAATTCATTCAGACCTGGTGCATCAAAATACACCTTTGAGACTATAGAAATACCACAAAGGCAATCTCTATTTGGTTGGAGCAACAAATTGGTTTCAGACATTCCATGACAACAGGAATGGGGTGTCAAATCCTATAGCGCTATATCATACTAACAATCGGTCTGGTGAACATAAAATAAGTACAATTCAACAGTTTATTTTATGTTCTTTGAGAAATTAATGTTTAAACCATAGATAGTCATTTAGTTTGTCAAATGATAAGTAATAACATGTATAATCAATTATACTTTGAAAATCAAGAAAATATAAGCATGGGATGAAATCAACTGTACTAAGTATGCTCACAATGGACATACATAGCATAAAATGTAATGTAAAACGATGTACTAAGTACGCACACAATGGGCATACATAGCATGAAGTGTAATGTAAAACGATGTACTAAGTACGCACACAATGGGCATACATAGCATGAAATGTAATGTAAAACGATGTACTAAGTACGCACACAATGGGCATACATAGCATGAAGTGTAATGAAATCATGTACTATAATGTACTAACGAACATAGTAGTGTATGATGTGAAAATAGGAAAGCATGAAAGTAACAAGTAGGCACATGTGTTTCACCCCAAAACAGTTTGGAAAACAGTAAAAGAGGGGTCTATGTACTCACTTGAGATTGCTCAGAAGTCCTAGGATAACCACCAAGCAATGCTAGAGATCACGGAAATCAAACGGCACCTAATATAGGTAACTATGTTAAATAACCGGACCTAGATCGGAAGATTGAGTAGCATTAGGGTTTGTAAACCAAACGAGTGTAGAGACTCGTGTCATATGGTTTAAAAAAGCCTACATACTATTTGAAACTTAACCTAAGTGTCTACGACCCATTACGACCCGTTTAGGTAGCTTATGCTACTTTAACGCGTCGTTCGCGTGAAACGCGTTCGGACCGCCTAACTAGCCCTATGACAAGTGTTATATGCCTAAACATATTACATAATCAGTTATGTGACAAAGGTTTAGGTTACATATGCTTAATTACCAATTATACATGAAAAGGGTATTCTGGTAATTTACCTAAGGCATATAAACTACCTATCATACAACTACTTAAACGATGTGACCATAGGGTATAACCTCGGAAGGTTATTCCCTACCTACTATGGTCACCTACTGTGTTTGGTCGGATCCTAATGATCGACCAAACTGGGTCGGGTTCGAAGGTATAGGCGATTTATCAGATCGCCTACCCTACGACCCTAGACAACGTGGTAATCAGTGGGCATAGTCCCAAGGGACTATAACCAACGTGATTACACTCACGTTGCGAAGTTCCTACGAACTTCGCATTGACCATTACTGGTCAACGCTGAAAGTCAAACAAAGTTTGACTTTCTGACTCGAAAAGCAGTAAAAATAAGGAAAAGAACGAAAGAATACTTACGAAGGGTCCCCGAATGCTAACCCAGATCAAAATAGCTCAGGTATGAAACGAAGGTTCCAACTTAGAGCTTTCTTAATCAGATTTGTGGGTTTTGGGGTTGTGGGTGGATGGGTATTTATAGATAAAGTAGAGCCGCTAGGATCGTTTCTTGAATGTCGTGCCACGATCCGAGCCGTACACTTGTCACAAGGGTTATGGAGCCACATATGCTCCTAATCTTAGTGATTAAGCAAGTTGCAAACATGTGGTTGTGGTTAAAACAGCTGCAAACAGCTAGATTAGAAGCTTCTGATGTGCAGACATAAGCTTATGGACCGTAACACTGATAGTGTTGAGGTCCGTAAGGCAACAAGTTTGGCAGAATTACAGTTTTGGTCCCTGTAGTGCAATCAGCCCATTTTCGACACGTTTAAGGCCCGTTAACCCCATTTCAAAGCTCTAAAATGAAGTTAAAGTATAGGGAACTTAAAATGTGCTCAAAAATATTTCGGATGTCGGTTCGTTTGGTCGTACGAACGCGATGTTCGCTTAATTACGACGGAATGCGCATAAGCGCGAAAAACGATCCAAATGACGAAACGAATGGATTTTTCTTATGGCGAACACTAAAATATAATATAGTCATGCTTACATAAATTTTTGGATGTCCGGATGTATTCAGAACGTAAGTTATGCGCGAAAATGCAAACTTGTGCACTTTTTGACACTTTTAGTCCCTGAATGACCCAAAAGTTTATTTTAGCACACCGAACCCCTCAAAGCCTATTTCTAAGCTATGTGAAGGATATTTATGGTATGTTTAACTTATGGTCAGGTTCCGGAATGTCTGTTACAGTTCAAATTGGCATACTCTCGCAGTTTGTCAACTTTAGTCCCTGTAAGCGATTAAACTTTGATTTCACCACACCAAACCTTCCAAAACTTATATCCAAGTTATGTATAGGTTATTTAAGGTATGTTAAGCCTATTTCACTATTCCGGAGTGTTCGTTGCATTAAACTGGTTATATTTACGCATCGGTGCGCGTATAACCTTCCAGAAAGCGATTTAGGGTTTGAATTTGAACAAGAGTTGATATGTGTAAACGATACACATATTTTTACAAATCCCAAGTATGAAATATAATATTTCATTGGTTTGGTATTTGTTTGATGGTTGAAATGACACAGGTGTTACATTCGAAGCACTCTCAAGTGAGTACATAGTCCCTTCTTTTACTATTTTCAAATGTTTTGGGGTGAAGCATGTGTACCTATTTGTTATGTTCTTGTTTTCAAAAGTATAATTGATTATACATATTAGTACTTATCTTTTGATAAACTGAATGATTATTTATGGTTTAAACTCTAATTTTTCCAAAGATTTTAAAATTAAATTGTTGGATAGTACTTATTATTGTTCACCAGACCAGTTGGTAGTATGATATAGCGCTATAGAATTAGACACCCCATTCCTGTTGTCATGGAATGTCAGAAACCGATATTTTATCCAAATAGAGATTGCCTTTGTGGTATTTCTATAGTCTCAATTGGTGTAGTTTGATGCACTAAGGTTTGATTGAATT